>WEZZ01006935.1:55772-76480 GCA_013400585.1 Chloropsis cyanopogon
AAAAAAATTGCACAAAAAAATTGCAACTCCACAGGGTTAGAAACTTCACATTTGCAATTTTAACCTCTGCAAAACAGCCACTGTTACTGATAATAGGAAGAATCTTGTTTAATTCACTTGATTTTGTTTCAAAACCAAACCAACCCAAAAAAATCTGCTTTTCACACAGTTTTTATGATGCTGCTTAAAAACCTTAATCTCTTTATATACAGTGCCAGCCCTTTAAGAAATAACCATAAATAAGAGTTGCAAATAATCCCAATAAATCTGAATTTTAGCAAGAACAGGAAAACTTCCACCCTCTGCCTTGTTCCCAAGTAATTTTTCCTACGTTTTGGGGAATTGTGGATTCCTGGCACATTCCTTTGGTGCACATCCACAGTGGGATTAATTCAAATTAAAACTTTGCATCTGTCTCTAAATCCGGGGAGAGAGAAATGGAAAAAAAGTGGGAAGGTCCAGGAAAAAAATGAAATTAATATAGAGAAAAATGTAATTTTTTTTGCATTGTATTTACAGAAAAAAAATCAAAGTACACTTGGAATTCAAAGCACAGAGAAAATTCCATTTAATGGAAATTCCTCAGAGGAAATTCTTGTGGGTGAAAAATGTGGTTTTGCCCCAAGCTTTTCTCCCAATATCTAATTGGGAAGCCAAACCAGATCTTTTCAATTATTACTGCACCAAAATCTTGTTTTCACCCCTTCATTCATTGCCCAGAAGGAAAATCTCAATTAAGGAAAATCCTTCTTGTGTCCATTTCTCCTTCCAATATTCTTAATGTAAAATCTTAACCAGGCTGCCCTGGTGTGGTTTTAAATTATGAGAAGAAAATGTATCCAATTTTCCCTTTATCAAGGAAAATATTGGAGTGTTGATATATATTATAATTATACAAAATTATACAAAATAGGAAAATTTATTTTTTATAGACTTGAAGGCACACAAATCCTTTTGCAACTTAAATGGTGGCAGCTAAACCCCAGAAATTCAGCCCGGCTTGAGGGAGAAAAAGGCAAAGCAGGAAATTCCTACATTCCATTGCCCACAGCAGGTAAAGGCAAACAATGACTTTCCATGGAAAAAAATCTGAATTTTGACAGCAAAAAGAACGAGCAGGAACTCCCAGGAATAAAACTGGGGGGCTGAAATCAACCTTGTATTTTCACATTTTCCTTTCCTTTTTCTCTTTATCTTTTTCCTTTTTTTTCCTTCTTCTCTTTTTCCTCTCATTCTTCCTCCCTCTCCCTCTTCTCTTTCTCTTTTTTTTTTTTTTCTTAACTGTTTGGGTTCAGTCAGAACATGAAAGAATCAGGAATTAAAACCAGAATTCAGAACACTGGTTTTGATTTTAAGGCTGAAAACTGACCAAGATAAAATAAGTGATTTTAAAATGAAAATAAAGGAAAAAGGCAAACAAAACCCCACCCCACCATCATCAGCAGTACCATTTTGTCCGTGAAAAATGGACATTTCACTCCTGACTCCAGCAGGAGGAGAAGGACAAGGATGAAATTTTTTGGAAGCTTGCACTGACACTGCAAAGGGAGAGCTGGGAAATCTGATTATTTCAGGAATTTCAGCTCGCAGAACAGAGCAACCCAAACAAACAAACAAACAGCAGAGGAGATCAAAGTGCTGAGGAGTCACACCTTGTCACAAATGTCCCATTTCTGGCTGATTTCAGCCCATTTCCCCAGTTCCCAGTTTCCCCAGTGAACACATTCCCTGTGAGTGCACACAAACACTGAAACACCTCCCCTCAATCCTGTTTTTTTAGATAAACATCATTATTTTATTATCATATATTATTTTTAGGCCCTCCCATGCCATTCACTGTGCAATTGCTGTTTTTCCTATCAGGGCCTGCTCCAGCCTTTCCCATTTCCCAAATGAGCTCTCCCCTTTTCTCATCCCTAAATGGATTTTTTTTTTTATTTTAACCTCCTGCTGGACTCCTGAGAGCAAGCAGGAATATTCTGATTTTATCCTGAGCAAAAGGGACTTTATTCTGAGCAGTCCCTGAGCAGAAGGGACTCAGTATCCTGCTGGCACAGTAAAGCCCAAACCATTTAATTCTGGACACACCATGAGGGGAAAAGATTTTCCTGAGGAGGTTTTCAACACTTCAGATGATTCCTTGGTGAGGAAAATACTGCCACATCCTCACTGACCAGGGCTAGCTCATCAGTGCTTCCCAATTTTGCTTATTTACCTCACAATATCAGATATTTCTCTTAAAGTATCAGATATTTCTCTTAAAGTATCAAATTTTGGCTTTTGAGTTACACTCAGCTGATCAACCATTGTCCATCTTCCCTCATATCGTGGAATCATTAATTGGGGTTTTTTTGCTAAAAACCTTCAGTAGAATTTCTTTTATAAATGCAAAAAAAACCAACCAAACAAACAAACAAAAAAAACCAAACAACCTTTCATCACAGAAACATCAGCACTGCATTGCTGCCAGTCTGAATATTTGGCACTTTTGGAAGTTGGTGAATAAATGGAAATACCCCAGCACTTACTTTGGTAGAGTTTTCAAGTGGTTCTCTCTTAACTCCAAAATTCGCAATTTGACAAGTCTGGAAATAGGAGAGAAAATAATTAATGCATTCAAAGAACCCATCAGAATGGTTTGAAATAATTTCTTTTAATTTTAAGAAATCTGTTCTATGCAAAATAATCCAATGTTTTTATGGGGCTGGATCTGGCACAAAAATCAGAGCCAAATAATTTCATCTAATGTCTGCCCTGATCTAAATTCTCCTGAAAAGCTCTGACATTTATCAGGTTTTCCCAGCAATTTAAAATTAATTTTATTCATGGCTCCAGCAAGGCAAACACAGGAAAAGTTGGGAAGTTTGGAAGAAACAAAAAAACCAACAAGAAAACAAGAGCAAGGTTTGTGAATGCAAGGCCCCAAACAGATCAGACAGGAGGGAAATAACAATAATAAAGGAATTAGAGTCTTTGGTTCATACAAAATCACCACTTGTGGAATAAAACGTTTTCTGCTAAAAGATTTGGGCTCCTAAACCTGTCCTTAATCCCAAAATTATCCTCCCAAGCCCCAGCAGGGCTTTGCCAGAGCAGGATGGGCACAAACACCACGCTGAGGGCTCCATCCACCCCTTTTTGTTATCTGGATTTAGATCTGGCTCCAGGGGCAGGAACCAGGGGTAACCCTGCAATTCCACACACTCCTGACATGCAAACCATTCCCTTCCTCTGCTGGTGGTTTGTGTTTCTCAAAGGTGCCCAGGGGATGTGATTAAAATATAATAATGTAATAATAAACCAGCATTTTTATCTCCCCAGGGTCACTCCCAGCAGGATTTTGTCACGTTTTGTCATTTTGTTTGGGGAGCTGAGCTGGTGTTCCCATAATAAATAAATAAATAATAATAACTAAAATAAAAAATAATAAAGAAAATAAAAATAACTAAAATAAATAAAAAATAATAACTAAAATAAAGAATAATTAAACCAAAGAATAATAATTAAAATAAAGAATAATAACTAAAGTAAATTATACTAACTAAAATAAGTAATAATAACTAAAATAGATAATAATAACTAAAATAAATAATTATAACTAAAATAAATAATAATGAATGAAATAAATACTAATTAATAAAATAAATAATAATGAATAAAAGACAGAATAAAAATTTCACCCATGGGGCTGCAGGGACCAGCCTAAAGCCAGGCTTGGTGAGTTCTGAGACAAGACCAAAGCTTTGCCCTGCTGATCTTTTATCCCCAGAGCTCCTTGCCCAGGGGGACAATCCAAGGGCAGAAATTCCAACGTTCCCACTGGAACAATGTCCCCATTTGTGCCGGGGCTGTGCAGGGTGAGCACCCCCAGCTCCTGTGGAAGCTGGGTCAGCTCTGACCCCACCACCCCTGCTCTGTCCTCAGCTGACATTTTTAGGCTCGGCTCCAGCCAGGTTTATTTTTACCCTGGCTCCCCTGCTCTGCTGCCTCCCTCCACATTCCATCTTTGCTTGTTCCACCACCCCCAGCCCCTCCTTGGTGCCCCTCTGGCTCACAGCTCCTCACCTGCTGTCCCCTTGTCCCCAGGGAGGGACCTGAGGAGCTGCTGCTCCCTGCCACAGCAGAGCCCCTGCTTGTCCCCCCGTCCCCAAAGTGCCAAACCCCATCACCCCTTCCTGCTGACACAACACTCTCCCAAACCACTCATGAAAACAGGGCTGAAAAGCCAAAATTTCGGTTTTTTGGTTCAGTTTTCCAAGAGGAGCCAGCTTCGAGCTGGTCCCTCACAGGAATGTGCTGTGGTGACTCATCCTTACCTTCCAAAGTTAGCTGGAAGAAACTCCAAAAAGGCATCGTTTAGATAGAGCTGGGTCAAATTTAGAAGTTGTGTGAAGCCATCTGGCAGCCTAAAAAAACAGAGCAAACCTTAAAGCTCACCCCCAGTTGCCATGGAGATAATAACAATGTATATTTAGAAGCAGAAAGGTGACTTTCTCTCTCACCTACTTCTCCTACCCAAATTCTCCCAAAGAACTCACTTTTAACAGACATTTTTGCCCATTCCCATCTTCTCTGCATTGCTACAAACAGGAAATGCAAAGGCCTGGCACACTCAGGGGACAGCAGCTTTTTCTCTTTCCTTTCCTTCTTCTCTCTATCTTTTTCTTTTTTCCTTCTTCTGTTTTTCCTCTCATTCTTCCTCCCTCTTCCTTTCTCTCTTTTTATTTAAACTGAAGCATCAACATTTCACCCTTTCTCCCCTTCACTCCACTTTGTAAATCCTGGATTTACAACTCATCTTTTGTTGCCATTTTTGCAAGGTTTTGGAAGGAATAAGGGCTGGCAAAGTGTCCAGGTGAGGCCTCACCCCTGGTCAGAGACTGCCCAGCCTGACTGGCCCTAACAGAGTACTCAGATCTCAGATAAACTCTGGGTTTAAACTGGAAACAATTTCAATTTGAACAATTAGGAAGACATTCAGATTAACCCTGCAAAAGGGCTGGACACAGAGCCCTGAGCTCATTTTGCGCCCTTGGAATGAGCCAAAGGAGCTCCTGGTACTCACTTGGACACGGGATTGACGCTGGCTTCGATTATTGTTAAACACTTACAACACTTAATGTTTTCTGGGAAATCTTGGATTCCTAAAAACACATGGAAAGAATGTTAGATACACAAAAATATTTATTAGATACAGACAAATATTATCTTCACAAAAATTGCTCAGCCTGGTTTGTTCATAAATGCTTCATTGGGATTTCCAGCTCAGACTTCAGCTCGAGCAGGAAGGAAACACAGTTTGGAATTATCATCCAAAAGGTGATGCTCAAGCCCTAAATAAATACATAAAAATATAAAATAATGACTCTTCTGTTAATGCTTGGTTTATATAATGTTCTAGAATTAACAGCGACATAATTTGTGCTGAGATTTGTCCCTCCATCCCTTCCCAAACTGCTTTTCTCTCACAGAATCCTCAGAGTCTCCAGACCTCCCCTGACAGGAAATTTTCCAACATTTCCAGGAGTTCCTAAGCCTCATTTTTTAAAAACAAAGACAGCAAAGGTTTTTAGGCCCATCAGTATGAAAATGCAGAATTGGGAATGCACAGCAGCAAACCAGTCCAGATAAATCCTGGGAATTTAAATCCCCCACACAGAGCCCAGCGAGCTCTGAACCACTTTGGAAGTGGAATATTCCTAAGTTCATGGAAAACTGGTCTCCCATTCCTATTCCCAGCTGGGCAGAAGCCCCCAGAGCACGGGATGGTGAAGAAAATTCAATTTTTAAAGGAAAAACCAGCGCTGGATTCCCACAGCTCCTCCCCCAAGGCGCCGGGTGGGAATCCCGCGACGGAGCGCGAATTTCTTCACCAGGAGGAGTCAAAACTTCATCTCAGCTCCCGATTTTTGGGGGGATCCTGAGGACTGGGAGCCCTCACCATTCTTGCTGATGTCGAGCTCCCGGAGGTTGACCAGGCTGGCGATGGACGTGGGGAGGCTGGAGAGGTCGTTGTCGGGAATGCTCAGCTTCCGCAGGGCTTGGCAGTTGAACAGTTGCTGTTCCAGGGGTTCCATGGAAAAATAAAAACAAATAATTCCATTTGGGGTCATTACTGACACACAAACAGCACCAACCCCCATTTGTCACAGCGGAATTCAGCCTCCCAGTGGGGTTTTTTGGGAAGGTATTCCCATGGCTGACCAGGACAAGAAGAGCAGGTAATGAGCAGCAGAAATGCTCGAAACCAGCCAAAACCTGTAAATTCACTGCAATCAATACCTTGTGATTTTGATATCATCTCATGCAATTCATATTCATTCATGTATTTCATACTTGTCATAAAAGTCCCCAAATTTTTGTGCCTCATGGTAAACTACAATATTTGATTTCATAATTAAATTTCACGGCAGATTTTAAAATACTGTGACTGCATTCAGATTAAATAAATATCCTCAAGATCCAAAAATGCTTTGGCATTATCCATAGGATACTTTCTTGAAACCCCTGCCCAAAATTCAGGACTCAATTCTACTTTTTCCATCAAATTCCAATTTTATAGCAGCGGATTCCCAGTTTTCACCAGGAATTCCTTTGGGAGCTGAGGAGGGCTCAGAACTCGGAGCTCTGCCCCCACGTGGACCCAAGGCTCTGGAAGTGCTGGAGGGAGAAGCCCAATTAAAAATCTCCCCTCTGGAATGATCTCATGAAGTGCTATTGCATCAGAAGGAATATGAGACACGGAATGTGGGAATGAGGTCCCAAAATTGCTTTTTTTTTTTCACCCACTGGATGTTTAACAGATATTTTCCCAGTTTCCAGAGCTCCACGGCCATCAGGATTTTGTTGGAATCATCATTCCCTCTGCCCATGAACAACTTTAATTCCTCTCAGACCAAATGCAAGTGATGCTACCAAGCTCTCAGTTATGAAATCAGGGTTTTATTCTGCACCTCTGGGGAGAATTCCATCCCACTCATGTTTTTCTGGATGCTGATTCCAATGACTCCACTCTCATCCAGATCAATTTTCCCTTTATTAGTCATCAATTCGCTTGACTCATACAAATAAAGGATTTCTTGCAGCAGGAGAATGAAGTCAAAGGCAAAGAGAATAAAAAAGACTTGGCTTGGTTTAGCCAAAAAAGAGAGTTAGGAATATAAAACCATCTTGTAAATCCTTAAAAAACCAGAGAAATACAAGAAATGAAGAACTAAAAATCAGCAGGAAAATCATCATTAGTATATGTAAAATGGAAAGTAAAAATAAAAATAAAATCAGGCAGAACAAGTTTAAGGCATCAGTTCAATGTAAAATAATTTACTGGTTCTAGAGCATCACGTGAAACTAAAGTAGAGCTGGACTTAACTGAGTTGTTTCCTCACTAAATAATAAAACATGATCAAGAGTTCTGATTCAAAAGAATTTTGTAATATCAGGGGCACAGGATATTTGGCAAAGAACAGAAAAGGATCAAAAATTTCCTCTGGAAGAAATTCTTTGAAATCACATTTACAGAGGGAGGAGGGAATGGTAGAATTAATGTATAACACAAAAGTTCATGTTAAGCATTACAGTGCCGGTTTCATGGAGAAAAAAAAGGCATTTTCTCTCCTGGAATATTAATTCAGTGATGAAAAAAAGAGCCTTGAGCTCTGCAGCAAAAACACCTCGAGCAGAAAATTTGATAAAGGAATTATTTCAGCTGTTGAATTCCTGGTAACAATTAATAAAGGCTTAAGACAAAAACCGATGAGTGCTATTAACACTGCCATTAATCTTCTCCTCCACAAGGCCAAGATTATGTTAAACTCCATTTACTCTAAATTAAAATCATCACCTTCATCCCAGTTTCAGCATTTTGGACCTCTTCCCTTTGGTCCTCATTTTTTTCCATACAGAATTCTGGCGTCTTGCTCTGATATATTTGTTTTCCACCCAGACCAAGTGTGAAACACTGGGATCATTCCAAGGGGCCCAACCCAAATATCCCAAAAATCCCTCCCTAAATGAGACACTTCCAGTACTCCTCAGGAGCAGAAGGAAAAGAAGGGAATTATTATTATGATTATTATTAGAGGAGGAAGAAGAGGAGGAAGAAAAGGAGGAAGAAGAAGAGGCAGAAGGAGAAGGAGGAGGAGGAGGAGGAGATGGGACCTCAGGGCTTCCAGAGCAGGTTTTCCCCAGGACCCAGTTGGGATTTCTGGGGATAGAACCCAGCTGTGTCTCCAGGAGAGCTCAGGCAGCTCTCCGCAACATTTTTCCAGGAAAATAAAGGGATTTTGGCTGCCCTGCCCCACCATCTGTGCAGAATTCCTCCACGGAGTGAGACCTCTCAAGAATGGACCATCACATCCCAGCAAAGCAGCTCCATGGCATGGAAAAAGCCCACTTTGTACTCTTGTAAACGGAATTTTTACAAAGTCTCTGTGCAGCAAAAATGGGACATTTGCTGTGAGATGATGGAGAATGGAGCATTGTTTAATTAAAGATTTGTAAGCATCTTTCATTATTGTGGAGAAAAATTCCATTAAGGCCTGGATCCCATCCCTTCACGCTTCATTATGGAGCCAGCACCTGCCATTAATTGGTTTTTCCACCTTTCCCTCTTTTGTTTCCAGAACATTTTGGTTACAGCAACTTCCAATTCCTTACAGCAAACATTGATCAGCAGCAGAACGGACTGGAAGGTTCCAGAAGAGAAGTTTTACATGGGAAGGATGACTTGGATGATCTCAGGGCAGTTATGAAACTCCTGCTTGGACAGTTGGAATTGCCAGGAGTGTCCCACAGGGATAAAGGGCTGACCCTGGCAGACAGGACAGCCCTGGCATTCCTGGGAATGTCCCACAGGGATAAAGGGCTGACCCTGACACAGGGGACAGCCCTGGCATTCCCGGGAATGTCCCACAGGGATAAAGGGCTGACCCTGACACAGAGGACAGCCCTGGCATTCCTGGGAATGTCCCACAGGGATAAAGGGCTGACCCTGACACAGGGGACAGCCCTGGCATTCCCGGGAATGTCCCACAGGGATAAAGGGCTGACCCTGACACAGGGGACAGCCCTGGCATTCCTGGGAATGTTCCACAGGGATAAAGGGCTGACCCTGGCAGACAGGACAGCCCTGGCATTCCTGGGAATGTCCCACAGGGATAAAGGGCTGATCCTGACAGACAGGACAGCCCTGGCATTCCCGGGAATGTCCCACAGGGATAAAGGGCTGATCCTGACACAGGGGACAGCCCTGGCATTCCTGGGAATGTTCCACAGGGATAAAGGGCTGATCCTGAAGGAGAGCTTGCTCTGAAGAGCAGGGATGGAGAGGCCCCAAAGGCCACAGTGACTCCTGATCCAGGTACTGCACACCACAGGAATTTCACTATGGGGAACTGTTTTTCCCAGTTTCAGGCTTCAAGCTGCCCCATTCCTGAGCTGTGAAGGAGGAGCAGGAGCCCCTACTCCCACCAGTCCAGCCCCAATTCCAAGGAAGATCCCTGGAGTCCCCATCTCTGCCTGTCCCCAGGAGCTCCAGCAGCCCCAGAACCGGGCATGTGTTCCAGACCATGGCTTTGCCCTGGCAGGACATGGATTACCTTGGGAAGCTCCTCGATCTGGTTGGCATCGAGGTAAAGCTCCTCCAGGGTCCTCTCGAAGTTGAAAACCTCCTTTGGCACCTGCTGCAGGCCACAGTGGGAATAATCCAGCACGGAGACGATCTCCTCCTCGCCGCGGAAACACCGGCACGGCACCAGGCGGCCGATCAGCTTCCTTTTGCTTGTCATCTCCAAGCAGCATACTGAGGGGAAAAGGGAGGAAAAAATGGGATTTCAGCAGCATTTTGGGGGAGTGTTCCTGGGAATTGTTCTCTGGATTGCAGTTCATTAAAAGCAGTTTTCCTGAGGGATACCCGGAGCGCGTGTCGTGCTGTGTTTGTGGCACTGCTTTGGAATGAGAAGTGGGATTTGGAGTGGAATGGGCAAACCTGGACCCTGCAGCTGTTCCCTGCTCTGGGGTGGAAGGGAACACACCAAGCTCAGCCACAAGCCCGGCTTTAATGGGAAAATGGGAATCCACAGAATCCAAACACAGCCATGGAAGCACAGAGCCAAGGCCAGGCCCTGGCCCAGGCCTGGCAGGGACTCGGGTGGGGCACCTGGGAAATGGGAATTGGAGGCACCTGGCTGTGATTCCCATGGGAAATGGGAATTATCCCTGCATCCCCCACACCAGCAGAGCTCCCACTGCTGCTTCCTTCCCACGGGCTCCTGCAGCAGCTGAGGAAAGCAGGAATGGAACCTTGGCTGCAGAGCAATCCCAAACCATTCCTGCTCCTCCTGTTCCACCACGCTCTGCTGGAAACTCCGAGAGGGGATTCAGCAAAACCCTTTGCCCATTCCACTCCTTTTCCTGCACTAAAATACACATCCAGGAAGCCTTCCCAAACTTCTCCTACCCCCAATCCCAGAGATCCAGACCCTCCCTCACCCCCAGCATGTGTGGGCACCCCTAACCCAGTGAGTAACTTTACACAGTGCCCTACTCCTTGTGGAACAAAACCACTTCAGCATGGGGGAACACTCCAAAAGCAGATTTAGAATACGTCAAGCAGCCCCTAAATCCATCCTGGACACCTTTAGGAGTTATATAAACATTCTGGATAAACCAGGCTGTCCTGCAACTTATTTACCACAAAGGCAAAGAGGCCTCAACCTTCAGCTCCCATCTTCCAAGGTTTTGAGTTGTATTTAAGAAAAAAAATACACTAAATTAGTCCAAATAAAGCAAAATAAGGTGTTTGTAGCAAGCCCCAGTATGGAATGGAAGGACCTGGGCTACGATTGAAAGGAGTAGAATTTCACACCCTGTGGGCTTGTGGTAATTAAACCTTTTATTAATTTCAGCATTATTAATTCCTACCCTGGACTAATTCCAGCTTTGGTAATTACACTTTCCTTCCGTACATTTTGCTCTCTCCTGATGTTCAGAGATCCTTTCCTTGGTGCTGGTGGTTGCTCATGGAACAGGCTCAGTCCAGGAGCCACCCCCAGACTGAGCTGAGTCAGGGACACAGCAGCTCCATCCATTCCTCAATCCCTGCAAGGGATTCCTCATCCTCTGCCACCCCCTTGGAAACACCAGAGCTTGGTGCTTTTCCCCATTTAAGAACTAAAATTCCCCACAGCTGAGTCCTGAGGTCACTGCCCCACGTCACACATTACACAGGAAGATCAGACCCTCCAAAAGAACTCAAAAATCAGATTATTTCTTGAATAAAGACAGATAAATCAGGAAAGCAGCACAAAATAACCTGCTCCTTTTCAGCTCCAGCAAGCAGCTCATTATCAGTTCCTGCAGTTTATTGTCTTGTAAAGAAACTCCTTCATCTGAGGAGAAGAGGAGCTTTATGGAAATCAATTACAATAAATTCCAATCCCTTCTCAATTCATGGATCTTTTCTGCAGGAAAACACTAATCCCTGTTTATCAGGGGTCACAGGAGAAGACATTTCCCTCACCTGCTGGAAAAACAGAGAAAACTGCTGCAGGCTCACCCAGCTGACTTAAAGCTGGCATGAAACAGCTCAACAAATTCCAACATCCCAAATACCCTGGACAAAAGACAGAACAATTTCTTTTCTCATCTCCAAAGCTTTATCCCCTGCAATGGGCCTGCACACGAGGAGATGTACCCAGAGGAGAGATGGGATATTGGGAAGGAATTCTGGCTGGGATGGAATTCCCAGAGAAGCTGAGGCGGCCCCTGGGTCCCTGGAAGTGTCCCAGGAGCAGCCTGGGCTAGTGGAAGGTGTCCCTGCCATGGCAGGGACACCTTCCACTAGCCCAGGCTGCTCCTGGGACACTTCCAGGGCCCCAGGGGCAGCCTGGGACAGTGGGAGGTGTCCTGCCATGGCTGGGCTGGGATTTAAGATCCCTTCCAACCCCAACCGTTCTGGAATTCTGGGATCTACTGAAGGGTCAAGCAGGGGCTGTAGAACAGAGGTGGTGAAAATGCTGCTACCAAAAGCTCCAGAAGTGGCCTCTGTGTGATTGGCAGGATAAATCAATCTTTTTATTTGCTGTTGTGCAGGATCCGTTCATGATGGATTTGATTTTTCTCCCAAACAAGTTTTCCGTGGAACACTTCATGAAGTGTTGGTGTCTCAGGGAGTAGCTGCAGCGCCAAAATCCAACCAGGGCCAAGGGCAGCAGGTTCTGGGCTCTCAGGGACCAACCTGAGCTGTCTGACCTGGCAGCAAACATCAAACCCCTCCTGCTCTTCCAATTTCATTCCAAAAACGCCAGGAAATCCCAGCGGCAGGGATCTGGCAGAGCTAGAAAGTGACTGAGAAATGCTGAAACCCGAGACCTTGGAAGTGTGGATGGGAGCGTGGCAGGGCTGGAATGAGCAGTAAAACATTTGCCAGAGGGTTCAGAAAATAGGGATTATTTCCAGAGCAGCAGGGAGCTCTCCTCAGCGCCTCCTTTGTCACACATCTCACACAAGGGATGGCTTTTCTGCTCCTGTTTTCTTTCCCTTTTGGCAGCACAATCAACACCATTAACATGGAATTCCTTCCCAGTGTCCCATCTAAATCTCCAATAAAGAATCTAATCTAAACCTCCCCTTCTTTAAAGCACATCCCTCTTTTCTCCAAATCCCATAAAAGAGTTGCTTGGAGAGCAGGAGCCCTTTCTGGAGCATTTAGCAGGGTTCCTGGGGGGGTTCCAGGGTAGCTGCTCCCTCCTCTGCCTCAAGGGAGGCACTGGGAATTCCCCAGTTTGTTCCAATACCCCAGAATGCAGAGCTGTCCCACCAAAAGAGATTTGATAACAGGGACTAGACGTAAGAAACGGAACAAAGCTGAGCTTAAGGTTGGAATTAAAAAAGAAAACAACCCTCAAACTTCCTTCAGCCCAAAGCCTTTTCCTCATGGATATTCTGCTGGCACTGGCCAGACATCCACTTGTATTTCCTTTCTTCCCTTTAATTAATTCTGTGGGCTGCCTGGCTGATTTCCACGGTGTCCAGTTGCAGTCTGGGTCACTGCAATAATTAGGGAACTTCAAAGCTCTCGGAGCCATCTTCATTTCCAGCACCACATCTCAATTAGAAACACAACCCTGTTAATAATTCAGAGCCTTGAAGGAACGGAGGAAGATTCTCTCTGCATCTACAACCACGTGGAACCTTTCTACAGCTTTGCCACCTCCTCATCCAGATTTTGGTTTTTAAATTTGCTGCTCACCTTTCTGTGAGCTGCAGCTTTGTGGGCACCAGCTTTGCACGAGCTCTGGGAGTTTTTAGCACTTTGTTTCTTTGCTCTGAGCGAGTTGTGTAACTCTCACTACCTCTGCCTTGTATTCTTTATCCCAAACTTTTGTCTCCAGCTACAATCCCGTACTTGTGACACGGGAATTGTGCTTATGTAAGCTCTGACATCAGTCCCTGCTGCTGTTTTGCTTTTCCTCCCCATTTTCCCATTCAGAAAAGGCCTCTGATGAGGTGGAACCTGCTCATTCTCTGCCTGAAAAATCTGCTGGATTTCCCCAGGAGCTATCCCGATGGGAAGGAGCATTCCCAGCCTGGATCCTGCCCCTCTGCCCAGGTGAGACCTCACCTGCAGAGCTGTCCCAGCACAGGGAGCACCTGGAGCTGCTGGAGAGAGCCCAGAGGAGGCACCAGGATGAGCAGAGGGATGGAGCAAGGGAAACAGGACCCAGGGAAAGGCTTTCCATTGGCAGAGGGCAGGGATGGATGGGATGTTGGGAAGGAACTCCTGGCTGGGAGGGTGGCACAGGTGCCCAGAGCAGCTGTGGCTGCCCCTGGATCCCTGACAGTGCCTAAGGCCAGGCTGGACAGGGCTGGGAGCAGCCTGGGATGGCAGGGAGGTGGAATCTTTGACGTCCCAAAAAACCATCAGCGGGGACAGGTCCCAGCTTGGACTCAGTGACCTTGGAAGGCTTTTCCAGCCTCAGGAATCCTGGGATTCTCCACTGGAAATCTCTCCATTTTACCCAAGTTACACTTTTCCACACCCTGTTCAGAAGCAAGAAGCACTTCGTCCCAGAGTTCCCCCCTGAGCCAGGTGAGGGAGGCAGGAACGTCACTGTTCTGTTCCTAACTGGAAATGCAAAATTAGGGATTTATTCCAGTTGTAGAAGCCATTGGTAACAGTCTTCATTAACCTTCCTGAAAGATTAAGGAACTCCGGCTCTAAAGTCACAATAACAGAATTATTAAGGAGCTTCCAAAGGGGAATTGGCCTTATCAAAGAGAGGGGTGTGCAATATTATCTGAATTGTTTTCCTGCACAGAAATTCCCAGATAAGCAGCATATCTCCCCCAGAAATGCCATTTGAGGCTGGTAATTGAATTCTCTTCATTATGTCCCCATTACAATGGTCTCTGTTCAGGTTCACATTCAGATTTGGCTAATCCTAAAATAAAATAACCAAGCATGGAAAATCAGATTTCAGCTTTTCTCTCCTGGGAATATTAATGAGGGGAAGTTTCCCTGGCTTTGCTGCAAGTCCTGGGAGGGCCCTGGAGCCCTGAACACCTTGAGATCTGGGAAAGGTGCAGACAAAGGGTAAAGTAAAATTGAATTATTTCTACCAAGTATCAGTTTTGAATGCCCAGACCTTACACCTTTGGGCTATAAAGGCAAATCTTTATCTTTTCTGATAAGATAGTCACTGATTCCAAAGGTTACTATTGGCCTTGCCTTGAAATTCCCAATTTCCTTCCTTTAATTTCCTTCCAAAAGGAGCTTTTCTGAGTAAATGTTTTTGGATAATGCTAGATGATGATGACTCCAATTGCAAAGACATTTTAGTGACAGCAAAGGCAGTTGTTGGGGTTGGTTTGATTATCAAAAATCTGTGTCCTGTTCCCCCTACAGACAACTCTTGCACTACCTCAAGGAAAACCCAGGGTTCTTTTTATAGAAGTGACAGAATTCAGTAATTTGTTGCACATTAGTGGCACATGTTGAAAATTAATCATTATGCTGTTAATTGCTAGAATTTCCAATCACTCTGACAGCTCACCCTGCAGACATTTCAGCAGGAGAGAACCCCAACAAACAAGAGACATTTCTTGGGGAAGCGTGCTGTCTGGAAATCAGGGAATTTACATTTCTGCTTGGATCTTTGATGTGTCACAGCTTTTATGTGAAGCAATCCTTTCGTTTAAGAGATGATGTGCTGTGAAATTTGGGATGAAATGGGCTTTATCTGAGGCTTTATGGAGCAATGGCTGGAAGTGCTCTCCAAAGGAGCAGCAGAGAAAAAACATCATTTACCTGCTGAAGGCACCAGGGAAACAAATTGGGATTTAAGTAGGAACAACAAAACTTCTGCATTTCCTCCTCAGAGGTTCCTACAGAACCCCCAATTACTTCCCAGTGGCTTCCATCCCAATCCAGCTGCTTTATTCCCAAGCCATGAATCAGCTCAGCAGGGCTGCAGCAGGAGCAGCGGGGCACTCTGCTGAGCTGGCAGGGTGGCAGTGCCAGGGAGGGACTGGGAGCCACAAACTGCAGCCAGGACAGGCAGCTTTAATTCAAAGGGACAACTCTGACTCACAGCGAGAGCTGATCCTCTGGCTCAGGCGTGGAATCAGAGAATCCTGCAATTGTTAAGGCTGGAAATGATCTTTAAGATCTGCGAGTTCCGCTGTCACCCCGCAGCCCTGGCCAGGCCCCCAAGGGCCACATCCACACATTCCTTGGACACCTCCAGGGATGGGCACTCCAACCCTCCCTGGGCAGTTCCAGTGCCTGATCCCCCTTCCATGGGGAAATTCCTGCTGGTGCCCACCCTGAGCTCCCCTGGCCCAGCCTGAGGCCGTTCCCTCTCCTCCTGTCCCTGTTCCCAGAGCAGAGCCCGACCCCCCCGGCTGTCCCCTCCTGGCAGGAGCTGTGCAGAGCCACAAGGCCCCCCTGAGCCTCCTTTGCTCCAGGCTGAGCCCCTTCCCAGCTCCCTCTGGGATTCTCCTGGGGCTCCAGACCCTTCCCTGCTCCCTCAGGGATTCTCCTGAGGCTCCAGACCCTTCCCAGCTCCATTCCCTGCCCTGGACACGCCCCAGCCCCACAGGGTCCCTCTTGTCCTGAGGGATGAAGGATTTTTCCCTTCCTGTCTCTCTCCCATGGGATGGGACATTCCCACTGGAGCAGGTATTTCTGAAGCTCCAAACAGCAGATGAAGTTCATTTCTGTATTTCCCAAACCTCTGGAGTGCACACAGCAAACTGCCTGCAAAACGCGTGGTTCCCTCAGCGTGGGAAATGTTCCCATCCTGTCATAGAGCCTTTTCCTTTCTGAACAAAACAGAGATTTTTGAACCATTAAAAATTCCAGTTCTGATCCCATGCCCGGTTTTCTGCCAACCCCCACCACTCCAACTGTACCTTGAGAGTTTCTACCCCACAAGATCCCCACTCTTATGGACATTCCCACTATTTCCCAGCTTTCACTAACCTCCTTTAACCTTCTCTGCTCTTTGTTATTCCCCAGCAGTAACTTCTCACCTGGGCCATGCTCTCCTTGCTTCCCCATCCCAATCTCCTTGATTCCCTCTCTCCACACATCCCCTTCCCATTTCAAGCACAGCCCCCACCCGCAGGTCCCTCCTCTGGCTCACAGCCTCTTCCCTCTCCCCAAACTCTCTACAGCTGGGTTTAGAGCTCTGCACCTCCACCATCATTTCTGCCTTTCTGTCCTATGGCATCATCCGTTTTTTACTGTGGAATCACCCTCTCTTCCAGGAATTCCCACAGAAACATTCCACTGACCTGCACAAACACGGATTTAGTTCTTCCCCTCGTTCATTCCCAACTAAAAACCTTCCCCTGCTCACTCCACTCTTTATATTTTGGCCAAAAGCACAAAACCTTTTGCTGCCCACCCCTTGCCCTCTGTCCTTTGTCCATCCCTTTCCTGGCCACGGATGCAGTGCTGGGAGATGCTTCCATGGCTGTTCACAGATGGGATTCGGGGAGTGCCAAAGCCTGTGCCTGTACAGGGAATGTCAGCACCAGGAAATCTCAAAGGCACAATTCCCACAAGCACTCCTGAAAATTGGTTTCTCCAATATGAGAAAATGATTTTACATTAAACCTGACATTTACCTCCAAAACCACCTCATTATCCAGGAACTCCTGAGCCTGTCTCTGTGTTTCAGTGGATAGCATGGAATCCTGGAATGGGAGGGACCCCAAAGCCCACCCAGTGCCACCCCTGCCATGGCAGGGACACCTCCCACTGTCCCAGGCTGCTCCAAGCCCTGTCCAGCCTGGCCTGGGACACTGCCAGGGATCCAGGGGCAGCCACAGGTCACCCAGAGAATGTTTCCTCATAAAATGCCTCAGTGGCAAGTGGTTCCTTGGAATTGGATTTCCCTTCCCTAAGGGAACCTGTGGCTGGCACATCCTCACTTCCTTCCCTTTCCCAGTTTTTAACGCTCTGATGCCTCCTGCTCTTTTGAGGTTTAAACAAATTTTGTCAGGGCCAGGTCCCATCACAGGGAGATGAATTGGGAATGCAGAACACAGAACCCAGAATTCAGCACAGCCTCTCTGGCTGAAATGAAATCTTCTCCTCTCCTCTGGAAACAGGAGGCTCCCAACCCTTGCCATGGTGTTGGAGTCACCCCCAGAGCAGCTGCCCTTGTACAGGAAAGTGGGAGATTCCAGGGCAGCTCCAGGCAGCTCCTCCCTTTTCCAAGGCAATGATTGTGCCAGAAAGCCTTGGCTTCATAAATCTGAGAAAACAAAGCCCTAGCAAAGCTCTCTCTGCTTCAAATACCCTCAGGAACAATAAACGGGACCTGTGCAGCACCAGGAGTTGGACTTGGATGATCCCTGGGGGTCCCTTCCCACTCAGGAGATTGATTCCACAATTTTACTGTGTGAGACAAACCCAGCTTCCACTTCTAACAACAAAATAAAAATAAAGAATTAGCAGTCTGTGGCTGTAAACTCCTCCAAATCCAGTCACCAGCTCGGGCCGGTCACTCTCCAAATGCTGCACACAGAGCTCCCTCCAATATTTCAGCTGGAACTCCTCCAGAGTCAGGGGTTTAGGGAGCAGGACAATGGCAAGAATGTTCAAGGACATGATGGAAAAGCTGGATGTCTGCTGGGATGGGTGGAGAACCCCAGCAGAATCTCAGTGAGGTTGGAAAAGCCCTCCAGGGTCATCGAGTCCAAGCTGTGGCCGATCCCCACCTTGTCACCGAGTGCCACCTCCAGAGATGGCCACTCCAGCCCCTTCCAAAGCCTGGCCACCCTTTCCATGAGGAAATCCATCAGCAGAGGGCTCTAGAACTACATTCTCCCAAGTATCCTGCTCCATGATTAATCTGTCCCAGTTTTTTTTTAGGCAATTAACATGCTGTTCTTCTGGTACAAATGTTCTGTAAAAAACTCTCACAGCTGAGCTGTCAAACACTGAAATTCAGTGCTTTGGAATGTCAGGTTTTTAACAAAGTCCCAGAGTTTGGAAAGTATAATCAGAACTTTAATGCCCAATTATGCAATCTTAGCAATGACTTTCTCAAGAGAATTTTATCGCTCGTGTTGTAAACTGGGCTCAGCCACCAGAAGTGCACCAAATTGTTCCACCCTGGGAATAGCAGGCTGGATTCCTGGGGCAGGGAAGAGCAGAGCTTTGGGAATTGCAGCTGTGGACAGAACAGCTCTGGAAGACTTTGGCACATCCTCTTCATTCAGCCACAGTGATATGCTTTGGGATTTTTTTCATTATTTCCCTTGTTTATCATAAGCATGCCGACAAAGCAGAAGGATTTTTCTTGTCTCAGCTCGTTTAGTTTAGGCTGAGGCTCCTCCCCAGAGCAATCCCCAGAAGTGCTGGATGTCCAGAGCCACAGCCTGGGGCCAGATTAAAAAAACATGGACAAAACCCTTGGATAAATTTACCATCCACCCACCTGCTGGATTCAGCCTTAGCTGGATACAGTCCCTGAGAGCCTCTGGGCTTTTGCTTTTTGGCAGCAGCTTATAAATAACCACCAAATTTCCATTTACAACCTGCTCTGGTGACTCCAGAAAAGGAGTTCAAGCCTGGCCCAAAGGCATGGAGCTGTAATCCAGAGCGAAGGGAAATTGGGAACTTCCCATCCCGGACTGAATGAGGATTTTATGGACATTCTCTGCAGCAGGTATCAAATATTGAATTGTTTGGACAACCACAAACCAAAGCAAAGCCACCAATCATCCAAATAAATCTGCAGGGTTCTGCCCAGGTCTGCCTGGAATTACAGCCACAACATTCCCAGCAACACTTGGAATGCTGTTACAATATCCTCCAAAGCCCAGTTTACAAAACTCAGGTTCATTCTGACAGGAACTGCCAATATTAGAATTTCACCTGTTCCAAAGCAAAACCCTGAAACAGGTGCATTTCATAAAGATTTAACTCGTTTTTTTGAACTGCACCACCCTAATATTCCCCAGATCTGCTCCCAGAACCAGACTGAGCAATCCCTGTTTGTCATTCCCACAGTGCAAGCACAGGAACTGAGGCTTTTCCTGAAGCTTTTCTAAATTCATTGGACAGCTGAAGATTCCATCAGTTTATTTCCATTTAAATTACCCCAGCCACCTTTCTATGATAATGATGAAAAATAAAAATGTGGCTCAATGTCCCCACAGCAGCACAAGGTCCCCAGTTCGTCCTCCAGTACTGCTTGGCATCTGACAACTTTCTCTGGCTATTGCCAAAACACTTTATTTATTCTTAGATTATATTATCTATATTTTTATTCTATTTTATGCTGGTTTCTATTGAAACATTTCTAACAGATTGGTAATTTATCATTTTTGAGACACTCTGTCACTTTTCAGTCCTCATGGATTCTCTTCAGGAGATGTGGAGGAGGCAGTGGAAAGAGCTCCTGTGGGGATGGAGATGTCACCTCCAAACACCAATAAAACCAACCCAAGATACACTGAATTATGTCCATTAAAGTCCTCAGAGCTGGGTGACTCCAAGACAACCCTGAATTTACTGATTTACTACAGGTACTGAGCTCCTACAACTCGGAGAGGATTCTGTTAATATTTAATTAAACACATTTCTTCTCTGAGTTCTCCAACGGCAAAATAAAAATTCAATCCCTCCACGGCCTTAAAAAGACAAACTCATCCCATCAGGATTTAGGAGAAAGAAAAGTATTTTCCTAAAACCAGAATGATTTTACAGCCATCCATTGACTGGGGAGTCAGGATCCCTGAGAGGAATGTGGCTGCTCCATCCCTGGCAGTGCCCACAGCGTGCCATGGCAGGGGATGGGATTTAAGGTCCCTCCCACCCAAAGCATTCCAGGATTTTGGGACTGAGCTGTACGTGCTGCAGGGATTTCAATCCCCACAATTCCCTCCCCCCAGCCTTTGACAGTTTTCCAGTGTTGTCACTCAAGGGAGGCACTTGCAGAAAACTCTCCTGCAGGAGCCACTGCAAAAAACCAGGAAAAAGTATCCAGAAGCTCCTCTCAGTTTTCCATGCTCAGCTTTGTGGTGAGATTCACTGATTTAAAGGCAGAAAACTGCAAACTGGGAGAGAAAATAAAAAAAAGAATCTCACTGTGCTCAGTGTCAGCTGGATATGGAAAAAAAAATACAGGAATCAGGAAATGAAGGCAGGGATCAGAAAAAGAGGGAGAATAAGATCAGGGCTCTGGGCA
>WEZZ01006935.1:81308-102686 GCA_013400585.1 Chloropsis cyanopogon
TAGGATCTTTCCTCAGCCTCGTAGGATCTTTCCCCAACCTTGTAGGATCTTTCCACAGCCTCGTAGGATCTTTCCTCTCGGGCTGTGTAAGGCATGGGCAAAGCAAATGTTCTAAAATCCCCTTATTTCAATGATAATTTGGGGGGTTTAACCCTAAGGAAAAGGGGAAAACAGCAATAAAGAGAGGCAGGAAATGGCTTCTCTGTCAGCAAAGTGTTGTCACCCCCTTTGAGAGGGTGGCAGAGAGGACAGACCTCGACCTTCCCCAGCAGGGCACAGGAAAAAGCCAAGGGAAGAGGCACAAGGAGCAGCACTGGGAATCCTGACTAAATTCTGGAAAAACATCTCATTTTTCAGTGGTTGCTAGCAGAGTGTGAGGAAGCTGAGACCCTCTGCAGGAGGAGCACCAGAAGCTGGCTGTACAGCAGAGCTGGAGCACAGCCTTCACCCCTCCTCACCTTCCCCAAGGGTCTGGGCTCTCCTGCCTTTCCTTCTCCAGGTCCAGCCCACTGGAAATAGATTTAAGGCAGGGCAGAGTTCACCTTGAGCTCTCCTTTCCATCCTTTCATCATGGCAAGTTTCCCTGGAGTAAAAACATTCCCCTCCTCCCAAAAGGTGCAAAAAATATCCCCATTCTTCTGCTCAGCACAAATGGAACAGAAAGACAGCAGCAACCATAGTTACAGAGTCTTTTAGAATGCTGAATCTATAAAAAGAGATAAAAACTGTATTTTAACCAGCTTGTTCCCTGCTCAGAAACCTGACAACTTCCAGCCTTGAATGTTTGCTTGGTTGAAACCCCATTTTTAATATTTATTTACAGCACATTCTGGAGCTCTCACTCTCCAAATTCAAGTTTGAAACAAAGAAAGGAAAAAATAAATTACAGCTCTGTGCACATTTTACATTTGCTGCCTTCCTAGCTGTGAAATTCAGTGCTGTTGTTATGAGATTTAATCCCATTAGTCACGAAATTGGTGGTTCAGAGGCTCACAGGTTTCACCCTGCTCAACCAGCAGGTGAATTATTTTAAGGAAATACTTTGGGATTCCAACTGTTGGTTATTGACAGCTGCCAAAACCAGGCTGGAAATGCTTTTGCTTGAAAACTTTTTAAACTGGAGAAATCTCCTGAAAAGAGGGAATGTGTTTGCTGGAACGCTGATCTCACACTGTCAGAAAAAATTAATTCAATAAAATTCAAAATAAGACAGAATGTTTCACTTAAATTATTTTTGATCCAAGTCATTTCCAGCACATTTCTCCTGGCTGAACCCTCTCCAATTGTGGATTAGTCCCAGATTCAGGAAGAGAGGAACAATAAAATTCCACAGGTCCTTTCCCTTGATCATCCCCTGGCAAAGCAGAGCCCAAGGGGCTGGTGAGGACAAGATATCCCAGGAACACCTGCTGGGTTTATTGCCAGCAGGAGAATGTTCAGCAGCTCCCTCCTGACCCCTCAGCTCTCAGAAGGTGTGAACAGAACTCCCTGAATTATTTATGCAGGACAAGCTGGCAACTGGCTGGGAACACAGAGGAGTGGGGAGGATTTGGGAAGAGACAACAGGAAAGCAATGCCACAGCCACGTGCAGGAGTTCCGCTGTGCCAGCGGTGTGTCTGTGGGGATGGAGGGAAATATTCCAGTGGGAAGGGGGGATCAGAGCCTGCAGAATGGGATCCCACCCGAGCTCCTTGCCCACAGTGGTTTAAGCCGTGTTTATCCCCGTGGAAGGAAACTTTGTGCCTGGCAGTCAAAGGAAATGCTCTCCTGGAACCATGGAGTGGTTTGGGATGGAAGGGATCCTGAACTCATCCAGTCCTACCCTTGCAAGGGGCAGGGACACCTCCCACTATCCCGGGTTGCTCCAAACTCCGTGTCCAGCCTGGCCTTCAGACCCCCTCAGCTCCACAGAGCAGAGCTGGGGTGGAATTTAACCCATGGAAGCTCTCGGTTGGGATTAGAGCTTTCAGTGCTGACCCAGGACTATTAAATTTTAATTTCTGGTGAGTTGCACTGAGTCAAAAATACAAATAAACACTCAGAAAAAGGGAGAAGCTGAAGTCTGGCCATGCCTGAGATGAGATGAGATGGGAGCTGCAGAACCAGGGCTGCGAGGTGTGCGAGCATTCACTTGGAACAGACGGAATTCTGAGGGAAGGATTTCACTTTGTCACTTCCCATGAGAGCAAAAAAGCGATTATTTAGATGACAAAGAACCTGTCTTCTGGATTTAGAAGATGATTATAGGAGATGTCAGTCTGCCAGAGAAAGAAGTTCCTCCCGGTTCAGAACAAGTTTTTTTCGTGACATTTTCCTGAGTTAATTCTTTGCTTTTAGGGAGTTTTTCTTAAGAGGAGCCATCAGTTTACAGAGACAAAGCCAAAACCTGGGAGCTCTGCAAGGGCTGCAGTGAGGCACAAAAATGTCCTTAAGGCCAGCTTGGACAGGGTTTGGAGTGGAAGGTGTCTCTGCACACAGCAGGGGTGGAGCTGGACGGGCTCTAAGGTCCCTTCCATCCCAAGCCACCCCATGATTCCACAGTTCCCCTTCTGTTTTCACAAAGGGCACCAAGTGTTTTTCCTGGTTTATGCCCACAGGCAGCAGCCCAACTGTGTCCCACAGATTCCTTGCCTTGGCACACGAGGAGCTGCTCCAACCCTTTTCAAGGGATGTTGATGCACCTATAAAATAGTCTGGCCTGGCTTTTAATCCTAGAAAAACCACGGCAGCCTGGCACAATCCAGGGCTTCATGAGACTGGGATTTTAGGACAGATCGCGGGGAGGCAAACAGAATGTTCCTCCCTTCTCCAGTTCTGAAATAGTCCAGTACAAAATCCAAACCAGCCCAGCTCCCCCGGGAGTGCAGATTTTGCCCTTTCCAAATGGGAATGTCAGGCTCTGCTGTGACTAAAGATGAGTCACACCCAAAATCCCAGCTCTGAGCACTGCAATGAAATCAAGGCTCGGGTTTGGCATGGAAACATCTCCTTGCAGGAGTACACAAACATGTCCTCCTAAAAATCCATATTAACGTGGAACAGCCAAGCACCAGCGTTCCAAATCATCTCCCCCTTGTATTTAGCCAGGTTTAATTGGTTTGCTGTCCTAATTTGTACAATTGGTAGCTCCCAGCTTTTCCATGTGCCATGGGAGGTGAGGCCTTGGAGGGCTGGGCCCAGTTTCAGGCTCCCAGTACAACACAGGCCTGGAATGGGCCCAGGGAGGGCCAAGACTGGCACAGCACGGATGCAATTCCACCTAAAGCCAGGAAAATACTCCTTTGGTGGGGCTCTACTGGAGCTCTGGCACAGGTTACCCCAGGAGAGCGTGGAGACTCCATCCATGGAGAAACCCACGCCCACCTGGACATGGGCCTGGCCAACCTCAGCTGCTCGGCAATTCTGCAACTCCATGACTCTTGTTGCCTTTAAAACCTGTTGTAGGGTAATTTCCTACATGTTCCATGTAAATTTACAATGTTTTATGTGAATTTTCCCACATATTCCATGTGAATTTCCCACACGTTCCACGTAAATAATTTCCTACATATTCCAAGTGAATTTCCAATGTTTAATGTGAATTTTCCCACATGTCCCATGTGAATAATTTCCTACATATTCCATGTGAATTTTCCCAATGTTCCATGTGAATCTTCCCACATGTTCCACGTGAATAATTTCCTACATATTCCATGTGAATTTCCAATGTTTAATGTGAATTTTCCCACATGTCCCATGTGAATAATTTCCTACATATTCCATGTGAATTTTCCCAATGTTCCACATGAATTTCCAGCCTCAAGGGATGCAGACTCCCTGCTATCCTCAAAAGCACAGAAGTGAGAAGTCCCACAACGCCAGAGGGAAAGAAGAGAAGGATCAATCCAGAGCCCCCCATCCCAGCAGGCTCCAGTTTGGGTCACAGGCAGTTGGGCATTCCCTAGGAAGGGAAAAAGGGAAATAAAATCTCCCAGAATCGCCTCTGAACCGATATCCCCACAATGAAACCTGCTGCACTTTACATAAGCAGCGATGTGGATGTATCTATGTTCCCCAATCACTGCACACAAAAATAAACCCAAATTAAGCGCTAATTAGTCCCCCAGATGCCATCAAGTGTTGTGAAAGTCACCACAAAGAACATTCGAGCCATCCCTGCTCAAACCCTTTCTGCTTTAACGCTTTCAAGGCTTTGTTGAGGCCATGAACCCCAGAGCTGCTGTTTCCAAGCAGAATTTCAGTGTTTTGAGAGCAGTAGCAGAACAGAGCCTTTGTCTAGGCCTGGGCTGAGTTGATTTTCTGTTGTTTCAGTTGTAAGGGAGCCCAGCACGACGTGTCTGAGCCTTCCAAGCCATGTAGAAAAACGAAATACTCAGTGAACTAATTAGAGGAGCAGATGTTTTTAACACCCATGTGTGAGACTGCGATAGCATTTTTACACTAATGAAAACAGCTCTTCCTCCCTTTTACTCCCAAGGTATTCCCTATTTTCTGATTCTAACTGTCAAGATGTTTCATTAGAACAAAACAGGAGGAATTCTCACCAGAAAAAGATGTAGCAATTTGTGCTGTTTAGAAAGGAAATGAAATAAAGACAATATTTTGATTTTGAGATCAATGCCATCCATATGTCATGTCAAATAATCTCAGATGTTATCAGGACCTTCTAGTGACAAGTAATGGGCTAATTAGAGCAAAAATCAATCTATTTCACAGAAAAAGAAAAGAAACTTAATTCTGACATTTCCCAAGGAGAGATCTTCATTTTGGAATTTGCTGTCCGACCTCAAATTTTGACAAGTTCAGGAATTTTTAAAGTATTGTTTGTGCAGTTCTGCTCCCTTTAAAATAGACCGGGAGATGCTGCTCAGGAAGTCCCAAGCCATGAAAATTCTGAGACAGTAAAGATGGGGCTCATTAGGTCACTTCCCTGTGCTGGAAATGCTTTTATTCCTGGATTTTGTGCCTGCTGATCCACAGGCAAAGAGCTGAAATCATGGAAAACTCCCCAGAAACAGGGATGAGCATTTCTAAGCACCCCTGGCTGCTTTGGTAATCATCACCTGCACATGAATTTCTGGGTGACAAATCCTCCTTGTTCCAGGAGGATTTCCTTTTGTGTCTCCACAAGACCAAGAATAAAGGAGTTGGAAGCCCAGGCAGGATCTTCCCTGAGAGGTGGAGCCGTGGAAGGGAGCAGAGCAGGGGGTGAGGTCCTCTGCTTCTCCCACTGCCAGAGGGGAGGGACAGATGGGATTTTGGGATGGGATTCCTCCTTAGGAGGGTTTGAGGCCCTGGAATGGAATTCCCAGAGCAGCTGTGGCTGCCCCTGGATCCCTGGAAGTGCCCAAGGCCAGGCTGGATGGGGCTTGGAGAAACCTGGGATAGGGGAAGGTGTAGGGGAGAGGAACTGGATGGGCTTTAAGGTCCCTCCCAACCCAAAACATTTAGTGATTAAGAAAACAGAAAACCTTGCAAAACAAAGTCCAAAAAAGCTCCAAAAACCCCTCAGGTTTTGACTGATACAACCCCCCAGCATACAGATTTTATTTCCAAGGAAAAAGGTTCCTTCCCAGCTCCTTGCCAGCACCAGAAGCTCTGGAAAGGTTGTTCCCACACCGGTACCTGCTGCTGAGATCATTTTGTCCCTTCCTAATTGGCTTTGGAACAAACAAACTCATCTGCTTCCTTCCCAAATGCCACAATAACAACCCCAAAACAAACCCGTGACAGATGCAGATCCTGCTCATTGTTTGCTTGCATTTTAATTAACTGCAATCCAACCTTTTCCAGCAGATTTATAGCCCAATAAACAAGCCCGGAGCTTCCTTTTGGAGAAGGGAACACTCCAATGAAGGGCGAGGTTTCATTAACAATTCCAAGCTGATCCAGGCCACGTGTGACCTCGGAGACCCTGGGATTTCCCTCTCATGGCCAGAGCTGCCTCGGGATAAATGAGCTATTAAATGATAATTGTTGGGTGGTCAGACCCCGCTGTCAAGAGCAAATCCGCGATAATTCGCAGCGGCAGATCCGCTCTGACATAACCCAGAGTGACATTTGTTCCCAAGCGAATGGGGAGGTCCTGGAAGCGCTTGGAATTCTCCAGGCACCGCTTTCAACACCAAGAGCTGCACTGCCAGGGAGTTCATCCCGACCATTCCCGACGGTTTCCTCCTTTTTGTCGGCAGTGAAAACCCAGCGAGCGCTGCTGAGCACCCTCCAGGATCACAGAGGCTTCCATGTGTAGGGACTGCACAGCTCTGAATGCCAGGACGGGACAATTTAATAGGGAAAAGTGGAATGTCTCCCGGGACACCATTCCCACAGCTCCCAGCTCTAGGTAGAGACTGTTGGGATGCACAAAGGGCTTTCAGGGAGCGAGTTAAAAAAGGAATAAATTTTAATTAAGTACAGTTAAAAAGGGCCCAATTTAAAGCAAGTAGGTCAGCACCTGCTTTGAAAAGGCTGCTCTGAATGAAGTCACTGCAGCAGTGCTGGAGCTGGGAGCTTTTCATTTGCACTTTTTACCCTGAGCACAGGCCCAGCCTGAGCAGTTCCCTTGAAAATGCAGGAAGCAAAGGAAAAGAACCTAAAACTGACAAAAAAGAAGGGCTACACTGTGCCTTCAAAAATGGGAGCTTTGTGCTGTCCCTGAGCCAAGCCAGTCATGCCCTTTAGGAAAGGTTGACACTAATAAATAAAAATTTACTTGGCAGCAGGTGGGTTCTGCTGTCTCAACACTATGAACACAACAGGGAATTCTTACAGCAAAGATTTCATAGAATCACGTCCCAGAATCCCAGACTGGTTTGGGTTGGAAGGGACCTTAAAGCCCCTCAGTGCCATCCCTGTCATGGGGCAGCCACAGCTTCTCTGGGAATTCTATTCCAGCCCCTCGCCACCCTCACAGCCAGGAATTCCTTCCCAATATCCCACCTCTGGCAGTGGGAAGCCATTGCCCCTTGTTCATCTGAGACCAAAGATAAATTTCATTGATTTCCTTTTAGTGCTGATACAGAAATACAGCAACAAAACCCTGCCACCCTTAAATTTGTCAGTGCCACGAGTTAGGGTGGAACAAAATGCCAGAGGGAGAGGGGGAAGGAGTCAGTGTGCATCTTAGGAGAGGTTCTCCAGTAATTTATTTTTAGGAACTCTCTCTCTACTCTTCACCACAAATTAATATTAGTGCCAGCACAATGTCAAAGAAATGCCAAGCACCAGCCTCCATCCCTTCCCTCCGACTGGGAGCAGGGAGGAGAGGCAGCTCAGAGAGCTCAGGACAGAAAAGCAGATTTCCTTTGCCTCGGGTCCATCCTGCTGGGAGCAGAGGTGATTCCTGGTGCCCCAGTTCCCATCCCTGCCCAGTTCCCGGAGCCAGCCGGGAAATCTGTGCCGTGCCACGGCAGATCCCGGTGTCCCTGGGAGGGTGACAGCCCTGGCAGCTCCTGCCACAGCCCAGCACCTCGGGTGTCCCTGGATCCCCTCCAAGACCCCCCCAGCACCCAGGGGAAGGGAGGGAGAGGAGGAGCCCTCCTGGCCACTGCTGCTCCAACACTTCTCCTCCTGTTCCCTCCAGCAGCTGACAGGGAATGTCCCAAATTTTACACATCAAAACCGAGGGGAGAAACAGGCAGTGCCCCTCAGCTGGAAATAAAACAGGCCAGGATTTAAAAAAATCACTGGACTGGCTTCAGGATGAACAGAAAGCCCAAAGCTGGGCTTGGAGAAACAACTGGAATCCCCTAAAATTTCCCAGCCATGGAGTTTTTAAGTGAGGACAATATTTTGCCAAAAATACAACTTGCCATAAAAATATTTTCCTCTGAGTGTTTTGGTTCCCAAGTGGGAGGTGTCAAAGTTTTCAGTCAGGTCCAGAAAATCCATTTTAACCTTTCTAGGGCAGAACACCAAAACCCCTCCTCATGCAAATGTTCTGTATCCTCCACCAGCCTCTACATTCAGCATCTGCATCAGATGGCACTGAAATGCCCCCAGTGAGCACTTCCAGGGCAGTTTGGAAGGAATTCTGCAGCCTTGTTCCAATCTAAAAGAAGGGAAAAAAAGAAAGAACCCCCAGAATTTCCTTTGGAACTGAAATTCCAGTTGGCTCAGCTGTAGTTTCCAGGCAACCAAATCTCTCCTCCAAGGAGGATGTTCAGGCTGTGGCTTCTGAACCTTCCCCAGAGGAAGGCAGAGGGTTCTGCCAGGAGTAGCCACGGCCACAAGAGGAAAAGCAGGGCTGTGGGAAGGAGACAGTGCCACGAACAGCGTGGCCAAGTGCCACCCTGAAAATGCAGATGGACCAGAGAGAAAAAGGGAGGAATCTCCCCAGGCTGAGCTCGCCCAACAACGGCTCCTGTTCATTTCTTGTCTTGCAGGGCTGAAGCTCAGCCCTTGGCAGCTGCCCGAGGCAGGCAGCACCAGGCACCCAGAGCCCCGGGCAGGCAGGACCCAGGACAAGGCCATGTCTCAGAAGGAGCACATGGCAGCAATGGCTTTATTCAGGACTGGAGAAGAAAGCCAGCAGGGCGAGCAGCGCTATCTAAAAGCCCTGTCTGCATTATCCCCCAGAACACTGGAGCTTTGTGCAGCAGCCCCGGGGCAAAAGCGCTCTCAGAAAGGCTTTTAAATAATATTTATAGGGCCGGGGACAATAATGTTTGAAAGCATTTGAAAATCAGCCCGGGAGCTCAGGGCTGGGCTGCTCGCATTGTGAGTGCACATTGTGCTCCTCCGTGTCCCACAAAACGGCCTCCGGAGGAGCTGGGAAATCGCTGGGAAATCAGCACTTCAGAGGTAAGAAGTGCCCGAAATAAGCTGCCCTCCCAACCCCGATTTTGCCCATTTTTATGAGCACAATGTGACCCCAGGCTTTAATGATCAGTTTGACATGAGCCAACAGCGCTCTGAAAATCGGATTGAGCAAGAAATAAAGTCCACCAAGGATACAAAAGATCTGTGCATGACACAATCCAGAATTCTCCCTCATAAATGTGGAAAGAGGAGCAATTTAACTTCAGAATTATTCACTACAGTTCCCTGTTCTGCACCAGGTCCCAGAACATTCAAAACTCCTCTGACAACACCTAAAAACAAAAAGTGATTTTTTTCCTTGCTCTTCAGCTGCGAAAACTTCAAACTTCAAAAAAGCCCAACACAAATCAATAACAAAAGAAATTATCCAGAACCAAGTCTAGGGGAAAAAAATTCAATCAAACACTTAATGCAGCCAATTTATAAACAATTAAAAGTGTGTTGACATCGTGGAAATTATTCAGCCTGCTTAATTCTGGATATTGCTGCTGCTGTGTCTGTAAAGCAGAGGGGAACAGATGCAGCAGCAGGAATTCAGCCTCACATGAGTAACCCCCAGTTCTGGGGAACAGCAGAGCAGTTCCAGCTTTTCCTGAAGTTTTTATGAGGAAAGGGATAAACCAAGCAAACAGCACAATCAATTTGTCCACTAAAGGTGGGATAAATGATTGAGGAGCTCTTGCTGCAGCCAGCAGCTGTATTTAAACATAAAATCACGAGTTCTGGCCATTCTTGGCTATAAATATCCCTGAACATGGCCTAAGGAATATTTATTCCCTTTTTTTTATCCCTCTTAGCCAGCACCTTCAGTCAGCACCTTGTTAACCCATAAGGACTTCACTGATTTCCACTTAAAAGCTTCTTAAGGGCACAGTTACTGAGGTGAAATCCATCCTCTGGATATCCCAAATGCCCCTTTGGAGAGCATCATTCCAAGGGCATCCTAAGGAAAGCTTCTCTCCTCCTCAGAGCACCAAACCCTGCTCAGGTGGAATGTCACCCTCCAGGCCTTGCATGGATTTTGTTGGAAAAGATATTCCAAAGGGCCAAAGGCAAAATGTTTCCTTTCCAGAATGAACTTTTGAATTCCTAACCCTGACTGGCAGCTTTTTGGGATAAGCACAGGGCAGGCTCTGAGCAGGGCAGGGATCACTTCCAGGTTGCACATTCCTGGTGATTCCCAAAGTACTCAGGGAGTGTTTCCTGCTGCAAAAGCATGGATGGCGTGAGCAGCACAGATGGGATTCGCTGGAGAGCACCAGGAATTGCAGCACATCTCTAAATGTGGCAGGGTCCCGTTCTTTCGTAACCAAGGATTCCTTACATAACTCATTACTAATAATAGGGAATCTCTTTTTTCCCCCATTTTCTGGATGTCTTACTCACACTTTGCAAATCCTTTCTTCCCCAGAGCTGGAGCGCAGGGAGAAATCCAAGGACAGCCTGGTGCCCATGGATGGATCCAGCACGGAACAGCCTGACCCAGAAACCTCGGGATAAAATCACCTTTTGGGAACAAACAGCATCAGGGAAAGGGATATTCCTGACTAAATTCCCATCCTGAGCCCTAAGGATCTGCCAGGAGCTCACACCTACACAGCAAATGGCCTCTCCACATTATCCTAATTATCCATAAAACTGTCCAAACTTTCCTGGGGAAGAGCCTGGATTTGCATTTATGCCCCAGGAGCTGCAGCTCCCCAGTCCAGGTGAGGATCTGACTGCCACACATCCCCTTTGGAATATTCCCATTCCTTCTTCCTGCACTGTTTTGCTCTCAGCAGTGCCCTTTGCCTTTTCCCTGTCCTGCCTCCTGTTCTGGAAAACCAACATGGGACAGCTGCCCTCTGGAACAAAGGACACCAAACTCTCTGTAATATCGTGGATTTCCCACTGAATCAAACACAACCTACCGGAAAAGCAAAATCCCGCTTCATTTCCACAGCAACCCTCAGAACCAGGGGGGAATGTGCAGAATTTGGGGCACTGGGGCCATGGGCAGTGCTGGAGGAATGGTGAACTCGATGATCTTCGAGGGCTTTTCCAACCTAAACAATTCCAGGCTTTTAACCCCAGCAAGGCACTGGAATCTCAGTGATGGTTCCAACCATTGAAATAATTCTGATTCTGAAGGTTCAAAAGCAGCCCTGGGTGAGCTATGAAATGTCAGACAGAGGTTTGTGTTTTGGGGTGAAACCATGTCATTCCTGCATTTTCTGCCTGCCCTCCTGGACACCTGAGTGATTTCCAATGCATTTCCCATCCAGTTATTTCTAAGGCAAACAAGTCATTTCAGGCTATCAATCTTGAAAATTGCTCTCTGGAATAAAACCTTTAAACTTTGCTTTTTTTCTGTGCAAAAAACATTCTCCTCACTGGAGGCAGGGCGATTAAATTTCTAATTACCCAACTTGCACGTAAAAATGTCTTTCAGAAGAATTAATGTGTCTTTTGTGGATGGAGGTTAAAGGCCAGTTTGGAAATCTGTCCCTGGGTGTCCATTCAGGAGCCACCAAGCTGTTAAAAACTGGGGAAAGTGCACAGACACCCTAAATAACACCAGGGCCTCCCTCTGGATCCTCACTGAGGTGCATCAGGCCTCTGCCTGCAGAAAGGAAGGAGAATTCCCCTGCCTGCAGCCAGGGAAAACCAGGATCTCTGCTCCTGGGAGAGGCACTGGCTACATCCCAATTAAAATCCCTCCAATGCCACGTTTTAAATGTGTAAATGCAATTACACTCTGAGCGTTTTAATTACATTGTGGTGTCTCTCCTAAAAGGAATTTTAAGAAAGGATTTTCCTGTTAGTTCGGAGTTTCCTGTCAGAGGATGCTGGAATTATGGAATGGTTGGGTTGGGAGGGACCCCAAATCCCACCCAGTGCCACCCCTGCCATGGACAGGGACACCTCCCAGTGTGCCAGGCTGCTCCAGCCTGGCCTTGGGCACTGCCAGGGATGGGTCAGGAATTCTGCCTGCTGCTGGACTGACTGCAGGAGAGAGGCACAGGGGAACCCTCAGGGAATTCTGCAGCTGTGACAAGACTTCAGCCGTGGTTTTACCTTTTGTGCTCCTTAGAAAGGCAAGAATGAACTCAGCTGTGCTCCCTGCTTTGGGAAGGAATCCCAGATCACTGCATATCCACATTCCAGCTGTCTCACAAGGTATTTCACAGCAGTGGAGCAGCACAAGGTTTCTCTCTGTTTTCACCCCCTGATCCTCTCAGGGGTTATTCTGTGTTCAGTGCCCTCATTAAAAACCTAGAAGTTCACTTGTCTGTAGGAAACCCCATCTCCCTGAAGGAGAGGGGGAACACAGACCTGGAGCCATTCCCGGAAATTCCTCTGGTCTTTTTTCTCCTCTCTTGTTAATTTTTAAAATTTCTTAGAAAGCAAGAAAGAGCCCCCCTGCTCCAGCTCCATTCATCATCCCAGTGCTGCTCCCATCCTGTAGCCCAGCAGGAATGAGGAATCCCTGCTCCCCCAGCTCCTTCCTGGACACTTCTCCCTGCAGACGTGGATGTGGCTCCTCCTGGAACTGCTCCTGCTCCACCCTGCTCATCCCATCCCATCCCATCCCATCTCATCCCATCCCATCCCGAGCTCCCTTTTCCAGAGCACAGATGCTCCCACTGACACAGGGGATCCATCATGGGATCACCTCTCCAAGTCCAACAGTTCCTGCCCCCAAACCCTTCCCTGAGCTAATGAAGCCATCCAGGAGAGCACCTGGAGATGGGAATTGGCTTTGGATCTGCAATCAGCATGCTGAGTCCCATTCCTGGCACGCACAGATCACAGAACCATGGAATATCCTGGGCTGGGAGGGAACCACAAGGATCATGGAGTGCTGCCTGTGGCCAATCCCAAAATCCCACCCTGGGCATCCCTGGCAGCGCTGCCCAAACGCTCCTGGAGCTCTGGCAGCCTCGGGGCCGTGCCCATTCCCTGGGGATCTGGGCAGTGCCCAGCACCCTCTGGGGGAAGAACCTTGCCCAAAATCCCACCTAAACCCCTCCTGGCCCAGCCCCAGCTGTTAACACCGAGGGAAGCAATTTATCCAACATCCAGGATACCCACAGAGCCCAGCTCCTCTCCTGCTGCTGGAATGGGAGCCCAGATTGGTGCCATGCATATTCATTGCCTGTTTTGTGTATGTATGTGGCATTTGGAACCAGGCTGCTTTCGTGCCTGATTTCCATGATTTCCACAGGAAAGGACTCGTGCATTGCCCACGGGGGGGGCTGGAGCCATTCTCAGCACCCACAGCCCGGCACACAGGAGCTGGGAATGGGGGACCACAGGGACCACAGGGACAGCTCCTCTGGGACTCTCCAGGAATAACAGACTCCCTCACATGGAGTGAGCAGATCCACCCTCACACTGACCTGGATTCCAGGAAGATGCCAGAGAGCAGAGGTTTTAATTTGCCCCAGTGACAGGACACAGGGAATGGCTTCCCACTGCCAGAGGGCAGGGGTGGATGGGATTGTGGGAAGGAATAGCACCTCACCTCACATGACCTGACCTCACATCACCTCATGTCACCTGTGAGGGTGGGGAGGGGCTGGGATGGAAATTCCAGAGCAGCTGGGGCTGCCCCTGGATCCCTGGCAGTGCCCAGGGCCAGGCTGGACACTGNGCACCTCACCTCACATGACCTGACCTCACATCACCTCATGTCACCTGTGAGGGTGGGGAGGGGCTGGGATGGAAATTCCAGAGCAGCTGGGGCTGCCCCTGGATCCCTGGCAGTGCCCAGGGCCAGGCTGGACACTGGGGCTGGAGCAGCCTGGGACAGTGGGAGGTGTCCCTGCCATGGCAGGGGTGGCACTGGGTGGGCTCTGAGGTCCCTCCCATCCCAAACCATTCCAGGATTCTGTGATGGTTCCACTTTCTTTCTGTTCAGGCTGAACATTTTCCTTACGGATGCTCCCTCCAGCCTGTCCCCCTCAGCGCCAGGGCCTGCAGAGTCTGACACCTCCAACACTCCTCACTCCCTTCCCAGTGCCGCCCTCCTCCCTCTCTAAACTCCCTGGAAAAAGGGATCCCAGAATCCCAGAATCCCAGACTGGTTTGGATTGGGAAGGAAGGGAAATACCCCGCAGTTCCGCTCCTGCCCACACTTCCAGTGGGAGCTGAAGAACTTCTCACCTTCCCCACACCAAGTTCCCCCTGCCGATCCCTGCTCCACACAACAAATCCCTTCTGCAGTGGCATCGGTGGCCCTGACCCAGCCAGGGCTGGCACCGGGATGCTCCTGCCCAGAAACTGGGAAATGCTTAAAAAGAAACCAAACTGCAAAATCTAACCCAAATACCTGCATTTATAATTGTTTGTTTCCATATTGACATATCTCTATTTATATTTCCTATATTTATTTATGCTTGTGTGTTCGCATATGGAAATATCCCTGGATTTGGTATATTAAGCTATATTTGCTTGTTTACATATTTAAATTTCTCAGTGGTTTGGGTATTTATGTATTTATGTGTCCGTATTTATATTAATAAATTTGTATTTATCTTCTTGTACATTAGGTATTTATAAATGTCTGTTTATATTTATATAAATGCATATTACATAATTATATTTATTTAGATATAAATCTTTTTTAAATTCAGCTTTTAACTAAAGAAACACTGGAAAATATTTTATGTAACTGAGTCCCTAAACTAAAAGGGGGATATATTTGTAAAGAAATGTATTTTAAAATATAAATTTGATAATTTTATATTCATTTTCATAGTAAAAATGTTATTTCAAAAGTCTGAAATTTCTTTCATGTGCATTCTCCATACTTAACTCAGAGTGACAGTAATGGGAATGATAGGAGCCCTTTTTTAGGAGCAGAATGAACCTTTTAACTGCTTTATTTGGTGGGTTTTAGCCCCTGGTGATAACAGCTCTCTTGTCACAAAGGAGATTTATATCCTACAAAATGCAGGGAAAGAAATTTGTCCCAAAAACTACTGGATTTTTTTTCCCCCCCATCTCCTTCCATGTTACTGATTTGCACTGACAGAAATGCTGGGAAGTTCCTGGGATGTAAATTCAGCACCCTGTGGTTGTTACAGCACCGAGGGATATTTTCATGTGAGAAACACGAGGCCAATTCCAGATGCACTTTCCCTGTCATCCGTTTAAATCCCATTAAAAATGGATGGCAGGGCCCACAGGCACCGGGAGCGGCTGGATCTGAGGGATACCAGGAGAGATTTTAGGGATACTAGGGATTTTTTTTTTAAGGGATTTTAGGGATACCAGGAGAAATTTGATTTTAGGAACACCAGGAGAGGCTGGATCTGAGGGATACCAGGAGGGATTTGATTTTTGGGACGTGGCAGCCCCAGCTCCCTGTCAGGCCTGGCTGCCTCTCATCCAGGCTGGATCCTCCCAGGGAGCTTTTCCAGGAGTGGGATTCCAGAGGGGTCAGTTCCACTTGGGAACCAGTCAGAGGAGGCCAGGGTGGTGGGAAGGGACCCACAAGGATCGGGGAATCCAAGCCCTGCCCTGCCAGAGCCCAGCAATCCCACCCTGTCCCTGAGGGCCTGGTCCATCCCCAGCGCTGCCAGCAGAGAATTCCAGCGAGGACTCCTGATCTCATTTCGGAGGGAATGACTGGAATTACACCAACCCTGCCAAGCCCATTTTTACTCAGTGATGCAAAACATCACTCAGTGCCCAGGGCTACTCCTGCCTGCTGCTCCATTCAGCTCCTCAGACACGGAATAATGGAAATCCTTCCTCCCTCCTCCCTTCTCCCTCCATCCCAGGCAAAACCGAGGCACGGCAAATCCTTATTTCTTTGTCACTGACCAATTTCTCCGACAAAAAGAACCCAACACAACTCCACTTTTCCGGCCAGGAAAGAAAAGATGGAGCTCCTGGTTAAATGTTAAAATCCTGGTTTGTTTCCATTTCAGGACTGGTTCAGGGCCCTCTGGAACTGGGAACATTCCAAGGCTGGGATGTGTTCCTGTCACAAGGGACTTCACTCCAACTCCCCAACATTCTCCTTATGTACAGCACAAGGCACTGACTGGAATTTTTGGGTCAGATCCAAGAGGGGAATTGCTTTTTTCTCCCAGCAGAGCTTGGAGTGTCCTTTACCTCCACAGCAACACAGAACACTCAGGGGGTGTCTGAGGGATGTTCCTGGTTTGGAAAGGAGGACAGGGAATGAAATGGAGATGGAGGAAGGGATGGGTGACCAGAGTGGGAAGACTCTAGGAAACAGGAATTCATGGAAAGAGCTCATCCCAGCTTCCCACTGAAGCCATGGAGAGAGCTCTGCCTGCATCCCAGCCAGCACAGCTCCCACTGCGGGTTTGGGAATGCCAGCTCCCAGGAGCCATCCTGCTGCTAAGGCAGCTCCATCACCCCTTCCTCTGCTGCCTCCCAGAGGGAGGAGTCACTCCCACACCACACCCTTCCACACGGATTTGGTCACTCTGGGCTCAGCCGTGGAGATCCTGCGGGTCCTTCCCAAGGAAAAAGGGACAGAAGGAAACGGCCTCAAGCTGTGCCAGGGGAGGGTCAGGCTGGACAGCAGGAGGAATTCCCTCATGGAAAGGGCACTCAGACCATGGCACAGCTGCCCAGGGCAGGGGTGGGGTCCCCATCCCTGCAGGGATTTAAAGCCCTGTGGATGTGGCACCTGGGGACATGGGGCAGGGGTGGCCTGGGAAGGGCTGGGAGACTCAATGGGCTCAGAGGGCTTTTCCATCTCAGTGATTCCATGATCCCCTGGTTTTCAGGAGCACTCCCAAGGCAGGAGTTAGAGGTGTGAGGATCATCCATCCCCTGCCAGGAGCAGGTGGGTACAGAGCAGCAGGAGAAGGAGGCTGTGGAACTCCCTCATGGAGACACAACTCCTGATCTTCAATAATTCCTGTTTCCCTCCTGCCCCTCAGTCCTGTGCAATTCCCTTTCCTCCTGCTGTTACCACAGGCCCATCACTCTCAAATCCCTGTCCAACAAATAACCCCCAGGACTTCATTAAGGAAACCCCAAGGATTGTGACTCCCTGAATATTTCAAAATCAGTAGCACAAGAGCAGAAATGACAGCAAATAAAGGTGAGCTTCAGGAGCACTGGGGAGCTGGGATTTGCTGGTTTAAAACAGAGATGTCCAAAGGTTTGCCTTCTGCAACCCTTCCCAGCTGGGCCTTCTGCCAGGGGCCATCCAAGAGGGATTTCCCAGCTCTCAGCTCCTCTCACAGCTCAGTGCCCAGCATAAATCCAGCACCTGAGGATCCCAGACTGAGCTGATCCCTCAGGATCCCACCTCAAACTCAGGTTGCACTCAGCTGGAATAATGTCTATTAAAGCACAGCTGAACAGCAAAACTTGAACCGAAGTCCAAAAAGATTAAAATAAACCAGACAAATTTGCATTGAATTTAACCACAACATTTATCTTTAGTTATCCAATCATCTCCACTGGGGATTTGGAAATAAGGGGTCCAGCCCTTACTCCAGGATTGGCTCCTCTTTAGGCAAAGGAATAAATAAATAAATAATCCTTTCTTTGCCCTCTTGCTTTGCTTCCTCGAGGAATCTCCCCTCTCCTTCATCCCAAGAAATCCCAGCAATCAGCCTCATTTCTGTGGAAGGGACTCACTTCTCTCCTGTGCAGCCTGAGCTGGAGTCTCTCCCTTCCTCCCTCCCTGCCCTTGCTCTCAGCTGTGCAGTTACAAATGCAAAGGTAAAATGAACACATTTCCCTTCCCCTGGAGCTTCCCCGAGGTTCCATTCCGAGTGCAGCCCTTAATTAGCAAATTGTTCTGCGGTTTGAGCCATGTCCTGCTGCCCTCAGCGCCACGAGGCTCTCAGAAAACCAAAATGCCACCAGAACCACCCCTGGCCACGGAGTTCAACAAACTCCTAATCCCTGCTCCCCCAGAGACACCTTCCATGGGGATCAGGAAAGGACAACTTGGAATTCCCAGGGGTTTCTGCCCTGCCCCTCCAACTGCCTGAGAGGTTTTCCTGACCAGGAGTGACTGGTGTAAGAGAGAAATCCAATCAAATTAACCCAGAGCAGCAGCTTTACATCATTTTCCTTCAGATTTTCCCCAGAAATCTGAGAAAAGGCAGCAAATCCTGTCCTGGTGCCTCAGGAACACCTCAGCACAGTCCTTGTCCACAGGGAGACATTTCCAGAGTCCCTGAACAGCACTGGGGATTTCTCTGCCTTTCTGAAAATAGATTTCCTTATTCTGCAGATGTGGCTCAGAGGATAAGGAAGAGCCACCAGCAGCTGGGGAAGCGCGAGTTCCCCTGGTGCAAGGTGCACCATCAGCCCCAAAAATCACTTTATTCCACAGTTACTGAGAGTCAGAAAAATCGTATTTTCCAGCAAGGTTTTCCTGACAACTAAATTGCCAAGAGTTCCCAGCCTCAGATGTCAGCTCCCCTTCCCTCACTGCCGAGTTTGGGTGAATTATTTCTCTTGTAAATAAGCAAACAGGGTGACACTGGCTGTCTAAATGTGTAAGTAATGTTACTTTTCTCTATGGTACCTTGAGATATTGTCCCTTTTTACTGCTTGGGTGTGTATCCTGATTTATGGAGTGTTAAATCATCCCTGGAAAAGCAGGGGGTGGCCTGGAGTGCTTTCCAGCACACAAAAGCCACTCTGGCTGGGATTACACACCAGATAAGAGCAGTTTTCCACATTTTGCAGGAATTTCCCTGCTTCCCAAGCAGGATTTGGGAGGGCTCAGGCCAAAGGGGAGCTCTGTTGATCGCTGCCAGGATTTGGGGAAGAAATCTAGAAATAAAATTAACTGATCACTTACTGGAGCAGTGAATATATTGATGCCTCTGTGATGGTTCTAACAAGGGATTAATGAGAATTGATGGGAATTTCTGGGGGTTTATTTCAGCAAGAACCACCAGGACAGTCCAGGCCAATGTTCCCTGCAGGTCCCTGCTTTCCATGGTGCTTCTTTCCCACAAATCTTTGGGATTGTGTCTGTAACTCTCTGGAGCATTTGTGTTCTAAGACAAGGACTAAACTATAACTAAAATAACATTTTTTTGTGACAAACTGCACCTCCTTGGCAAAGGGAATTAGACGGGAGCAGGCAGCTGCTGCACGGAATTACTGGAGAAAATGGGATAAGAGGAATAGTCACAGGCCTGGCAGCCTGACACTGATCCTGCACGGTGCAATGGAATCAGCAGCACACAGCATTATTTAGGGAGAATTACAGCAGCTTAATCAAGTTAATGCCAGTCCACGTGTGCCTCTCAGGCCGCAGCCCAGGGCGCTCCTGCTGCCGGGATCTGTGGGATGAGGGAGCCCAGAAATGCATTTCCAGCTGTACAGGGAGCTCAGGGCTGCAGTCAGGGCCTGGCACTGAGGAGCTGGGGATTCACACAGGAAAATTTAGGGGAGAAGCCAAATTGGGAATGGGAATCCCCACAGCCGGAGCAGGGCCTCATCCAGGGAGCAGCTCCGGGCCTTTGGGCACTTCAGCTCTTCCCAAAGCACCAGACATGGAATAATTTCTGTGCAAGTGGTTTAAGATCAGGGACAGGACACAGGGAGTGGCTTCCCACTGCCAGAGGGCAGGGATGGAGGGGATATTGGAAGGAATTCCTCCCTGGGAGGGTGATGTGGGGCTGGGATGGAATTCCCGGAGCAGCTGTGGCTGCCCCTGGATCCCTGGCAGTGCCCAAGGCCAGGCTGGAGCACCTGGGACAGTGGGAGGTGTCCCTGCCATGGCAGGGGTGGCACTGGGTGGGATTTGAAGTCCCTCCCAACCCAAACAAAGTTTAAATTTAAGTTCAAGCCCTCAGAGAAAGGCAAAGGGAAGAGGCCCAGCCGCCCTTGGGAATGCTGTGCTGCAGAGGGATTTGGGACAGCAGGAAGCAATATCTGTTCGGGGTGTCACAACACATGGAATAAAAATAAAATAGAAAGCAAAGAGCACCCCCAGAGCTGGCCCTGTCCCAGCAGTGCCACATCCCCTGAGGAGGAGCAGGGGATTCACCAGAGCCCCGCTCGGAAGCACCAGCCCCCACAGCAACGTTCTCCTGCACTGGCACAAAACCCCATTTTGGGGTTTTACCCCATAAACCCCCATAAAAGTCCCTTAAAAGCCCCATTTTGGGGTTTTATCCCCAGAAAAGTCCCATTTTGGGGTTTTATCCCCATAAAAGCCCCATTTTGCACAGCTCAGGTCTTGGAAAGTGAACTTGTTCCTAATAAAGCTGCACGAGAGCCTCAGGGGTGAGGTGGTGGCAGAAGAGCACACGCTCAGAGGGCAGGGACACAGGACAGCCAGCCAGGGCCACCAGGGTGCTGGATGTGCCACCTCACAGCACAGAGCTCAGAGCTGGGCTGGGGGCTCCTCATCAATCCTGACTCTGCAGAGGATGAGACACATCCAGAAGCTGGAAAGGGAATGAGAATATTCCCAGAAATGCATTTGGGGAATATTTCCAGAAATGAGAATATTTCCAGCTGTCCCCCAGGCCATGATCAGGGTCTGTTCCCTCCTCCTTGTCCAGCAGGATGAAGGACACAGGCACTGCTCCCCTCCCGTCCATACAGTCCTTTTTAATTCCATATATTTTCCTCCCAGAGAGCCACAGGAGCTGCTGACGCATCTCCAACCTTTTTCTTAGAGATTCATCAGCTAAAATAGATCCCACATATAAGAATAGGAAGTTTAATGAATTCACACTCCTGTGATGTAACAAGTTAAATTAAAAACACTGAGCTCGTAAGATTTAATAACAAGCCTTTTATGGCTATTTCACTTTTCCTGCAGGAAAACTTCCTCCTACCAACACTGGGAAGGATATTTTTAAAACCTGTGAAACTGGAAGCAATGTTGGAAACCTTCACAAGGAACAAAGCCTTTCAGGGACAGTCAGAGTGCCTGAGGGCTTCTTCTGCAATTGATGGAATTTTTACATCACCAAATGTTGCAGTTCATCCCAAATCCAGTGTGGAGAATGGACAGGGACCTTTATTCCATTGGTGCCACATCCACTGGGCTGTGGGGCCACATCCACTCCACCACTTCCCCAGGCAGTTCCAAGGCCTGACCACCTTTTCCATGGAGAAATTCCTCCTTTTCTCCAGGCTAAAAGTGGGAAGTACAACCTCCATTTTAGGGTGAAAACTCTCAGGATACGTAAAATAACCAGCCTTGGGTTTAATCCTGCCCCTGCAGCATCATCCCCTTCACAGGGTAACAAAACCCTCACCCAACCATCAGACACAGACACATGTTCAGCTCCCAACAAACAAATGTCATTCTGACCAAACTGGGATGGGAAAAATCCAATAAAATCGAAAGGAAAGTGCCTGGTGATGCCAATGAACATATTAAAAAAAAACCCCAGACCAATCCCCACCAAACTCCAAACCCAAACCCCAACTGCTGAAGCACACAGGCTCTGGTTCCTAAAATATCTCAAATATTCAGTGCTTGCACACCCAGATTGGAAATATGCTCTGATTTATGGGAGGGCTTCAGATGAGCTTTGGAATGGTGAGTGAGGGCTGCTGCTGAGGCTGGGGACAGCAGGAATGGC
>WEZZ01006938.1:2102-18580 GCA_013400585.1 Chloropsis cyanopogon
CCCCCCTGTCCCCTGACTGGTTAATGCCACCCCTGTCCCCTGCTCTGTTAATGCCACCATCCCCTGCTCTGTTAATGCCCACTGTCCCCTGACTGGTTAATGCCACTGTCCCCTACTCTGTTAATGCCACCATCCACTGCTCCATTAATGCCACCACCATCCCCTGACTGGTTAATGCCACCATTCCCTGCTCTGTTAATGTCACCACTGTCCCCTGACTGGTTAATGCCACCATCCCCTGCTCTGTTAATGCCACCACTGTCCCCTGCCCCCATTCCAAGCCCCTCTGTGTCCTTCCTAAACTGGGCTCCAGAGCTGGGCACAGCTCAGGGGCAGAGTGACCTCCCTGCTCCTGCACCATTGCTGATCCATCCCCATCCCATTGCCATGGCAACCACATCCCTGCCCTGGGCACTGATAACGGGAGGAGATCAGGCCCCAGCAGCCACGGCAGGGCTGGGAGAGGCAAAAAATCCATCCCCGTGGAGCTCAGGAGAACTGGGAAACCGCGGGAGGAGGAGGGAATTAAAAATAACCTGGAAAACAACAACCAGCCCGGCTGGATTGAATGCGAGCTGTGTACAGCTCCAGCCCAGCCTGGGGGAGCAGCAGACAGCCAGGGATGAAGCTGGGATTAGGTTTCCTTTGGATTTGGAGGAAATCTCCCAAGGATTTGAGGCAGTTTTTGCTCAGCCCTGAGTTAAAAGGCAGCAGGGATCTGTCTGCACCGAGGGTGGGATGAACGGCACAAATTTGGGATCCTCCCCTGGGACTGGGCACCGCTTCTGCTCCAGCTCCCAGGAGCTGCTCCGTGGGGAAGAGGCGTTCCAGCCCTTGAGGAATTTGGGATTCAGGATCTCCCTCCGGGATTGGGCACCATTTTTTCCCCCCAGCTCCCGGGGTAAGAGGCGTTTCAGCCCTTCGGGAATTTGGGATTCAGGATCTTCCCCCAAGACTGGGCACCACTTCTGCCCCAGCTTCCAGGAGCTGCTCCCTGGGGAGGAGGCATTTCAGCCCTTAGGGAATTTGGGATCCTCCCCTGGGACTGGACACTGCTTCTGCCCCAGCTCCCAGGAGCTGCTCCCTGGGGAAGAGGCGTTCCAGCCCTTGAGGAATTTGGGATTCAGGATCTCCCTCCGGGATTGGGCACCATTTTTTCCCCCCAGCTCCCGGGGGAAGAGGCGTTTCAGCCCTTAGGGAATTAAAGGCTGGAGGAGGAGGAGGGTTCCTGCTGCCCCTGCCCAAACAGAGCCCCCAGCCCACACAGGGAGGGGAAACCCCCCCTCCCCTGCACGGGCATCAGTACAGGAGCTGTCACCAATTAATTAAACCTTAATGAGGAGGGAACCCAGCAAGGACGGGCTCAGCCCCTCCTGTGGGGGTCCCCAAAGGGAGCAGAGCTCGTTCTCCCTCCCCCACAGCCCAAACCGAGGCAGGGGCAGAGCTGGGGGCCCCCAGAGCCCCCCCAGTGCCACCAGAATTCGGTTTGGGCAGGGGAAGCAGAGGGGGGAGGGTTTATGCTCCACCTGCCCTAAGTGGCACAAGCCAAACCCACCCTAAAACCACTTTAAAACCACCCTAAACCCACCCCAGAGCATCCCCAGCTGCAGGGAGTGGTGCCAAGGGCTTCCCAAACGGGAAGGAGCAGGAATTGTGCACCCACGGAGCTCAGAGCCCGTGCAGGGAGAGGCTTTCTGCCACCCCCACAACACACCTGCCCTTCCCTGGCTGTCCTGCAGAAAATCCCTAATTTATCCCAACAGTGAACAAAGCCAGGCCAGGGGGAGATGGAATCCCGAAAAGTCCTCAGGAAAAGCCCCCAGGCCCGGGAGGATAAACGGGGGGAAGCTGCCTGGATCCACCCCACTCCGAGGAAATCACCCATCCCACAAATCACCCATCCCACACAGCCCGGCGCTGGCATCTGTGCAAAGTCTGCTGCTGAGGGGGAGCTCTCCAGGCAAAACTTCCCAGAATCAACGGGATTTGGGGAATAAACCACTCCTGGGGGCTGCCCGAGGTGCCCCCAGCTCCTGCTCCTGCGTGATCCCGTCCCGGCAGGAGCTGCGGGGGGATTTCCCTGCCTGAGGAGGATCCAGGATGGGATCTGGGATGGGATCCAGGTTTCAGTGGGTGCTGGGAACGCTGGGCTGGTGCTGCTGTGGCTGCTGCAGTGCCCAGGGTGGGTGTGTGGAGCCCCAGCCAGACAGGGATTATCCCAAGGATTGATGGAGAGGAGCTGGGAGATCGTGGGAGCGGAGCCAACAGACAGCCCGGGGGGATTGGGTGGGGAACCTCGGGGTCTCTCCTCGCTGCTGCCATCCCTTTATCCATCCCTGCTGGAATTGCTGTCCCACAGATCCCAGGGACACGCAGGGATGGAGCAGGAAATCTCCTCCCTGAGCTGCAGCTCCACAGGGTCCCCGCTGGGTGAGGATATGTAAGGAAAAGCCACCTCTGGATGCAGCTGGAAAAGGGAAGGGAGACTCCTGAGGGGCTGCAGCTTCCTCCTGGGGGGAAGTGGAGGGGCAGCTCTGATCTCTGTGATGACAGGGACAGGACAAGGGAAGGGCTGGAGTTGTGCCAGGGAGGTTCAGGCTGGATTTTGGGAAAGGTTCTTATTCCAGAGGGTGCTCAGGCGCTGGAACAGCTCCCCAGGGAATGGGCACAGCCCCGAGGCTGCCAGAGCTCCAGGGGGGTTTGGACAATGCTCTCAGGGTGGGATTTTGGGGTGTCTGTGCAGGGCCAGGGGTTGGATTGATGATCCCTGTGGGTCCCAGAGCTCCAGGAATGTTTGGACAACACTCTGAAACAGCCTGGGATTGTTGGGGTTTCTGGGGTTGGGCTTCATGATCCTTGGGGGTCCCTTAAAACTCAGGATATTCCTGAATTCCACACAGAACGCTGCAGGGCATGGCAGGGACCCCAAACAAAACCCCCACAGAAGGAAGGGCCCTTTCCACGCACCCCACAAAACCCCACAAAACCCCGCTGCCAGCAGAGGAGCCCGAGGCTGTGGCAGCCCAGACGAGGCGGCTTTAGCGGCGCTGCTAAATCAGGTCAGGGAGAATCCCCCGGCCACGGCTCCGTCTGGCTCCCGCATTAGGGGCGGGCTGAGCACGGCAATTCCCGGGGATGGAAATTCATCCCTCGGGAATTAGGAGCACGGCAATTCCCGGGGATGGAAATTCATCCCTCGGGAATTAGGAGCACGGCAATTCCCGGGGATGGAAATTTAAACCTCTGAGCACGGCAATTCCCAGGGGATGGAAGTTCATCCCTCCCACATTAGGAGCACAGGAATTCCCGGGGATGGAAGTTCATCCCCCCTCGAATTAGGAGCACAGGAATTCCCGGGGGATGGAAATTCATCCCTCCTGAATTAGGAGCACGGCAATTCCCGGGGATGGAAATTTAAACCTCTGAGCACGGCAATTCCCAGGGGATGGAAGTTCATCCCTCCCACATTAGGAGCACAGGAATTCCCGGGGATGGAAGTTCATCCCCCCTCGAATTAGGAGCACAGGAATTCCCGGGGGATGGAAATTCATCCCTCCTGCATTAGGGGCAGGCTGAGCACAGCAATTCCCGGGGGATGGAAGTTCAAACCTCCCACATTACATTCCCGGGGATGGAAGTTCATCCCTCCTGCATTAGGGGCAGGCCGAGCACAGCAATTCCCGGGGGATGGAAGTTCAAACCTCCCACGTTACATTCCCGGGGATGGAAGTTCATCTCTCCTGCATTAGGAGCACAGGAGCTCCCAGGGGATGGAAGTTCACCCCTCCAGGAATTCCCAGGGATGGAAGTTCATCTCTCTGAGCACAGCCATTCCCAGGGGATGGAAGTTCATCCCTCGGGAGAAGGCTTTGCCTGCTCCTGGCAGCACTCGTTTGGGGGACCACCAGCAATTCCTGCACCTCCCCCCAGGCAGGGAGCAGGGAAGGAAATCCCACAGGGATGTCGGGAAGCAAATCCAGACCTTCCTTCCCACAGCAGCACCGTGGTTTCCATGGATCCGTATTTCCCACCTTCCCCACGCCGCAGCAGGAGAAGGGTTTGGAGTGATTCCACTTCCACATCAAGGTGAATCTCCCAGCCCCAAAAGCAGCATCTCTGCTGCCCTAAAAGCAGGATTTCCCCTAAAAACCTCCCATCCCAAGCAGCAGCACTTGAGCTGCTGCCTTTGGAGCTTTTCCCAAGCTGGAAATGAGGATAAATTCTGGAACACCACTAGAAACTCCTGAGTGCAGCCTGGCATCGCCCAGCTGCTCCCCAGAGACTGCTGATGGGATTTGGGAGCCCCAGGAGCAGACCCTGCATCCCCAGCACGACCCAACCCCGAGTCTGATCCCAAAAAACCCCACGGATGATGTGAGAGCCGCCAGTGTTTGGAAAAACCTCGGGGTTGCTTATATTGAGGCTTTAAACCAGATTTTGGCAGATTGCTCCATCAAGGAGCAGCCCTGGATGCAAACATTCCCTGTCCCTGCAGCTCCCAGGGGTGACAGCCACCCCCCAGCTGGATCAGGGATTTGGGAATGATTCGGGAAAGGTTTGGCAGAGAAGAGTTAAACAAAGGAAGCAATTGGCTGTGCTCTGCCAGGAGGCTCCGAGGTCACATCCTGCCTTTCAAAGGGCTGCTGCTTCTGGGGACGAGCTTGAAAGATAAACTGTGCCTTTGTCAGCCCTGAAATCAGCCCCAGTCTGCAGAGATCCCACCGGGAATGGGGGCAGGCTGCAGGGAAGGGTTTGGATCCTCTGAGCATTTCCAGGGAAAAGCTGCCAGAAGGGCTGGGCCAGCCCTCCACGTGTGCAGCTGCTCCCAGCGACTCCTCTGGAGGACAGGATTTCTCCAGGGTTTGTCCCAGTGTCCTGCTGCCAGGGCTGGAGGGGGCAGGGGAGGCCAATCCCATGGCCAGGCTGATCCCAGGGCTGGAGCAGCAGCAGATCCCTGTGAGCCAGCAGGGAGAGAACCCAAATCCCAGAACCAGGAGCAGCAGCAGATCCCTGTGAGCCAGCAAGGAGAGAACCCAAATCCCAAATGAAGGATCTGTGATCCAGCAGATCCCTGTGATCCCAATCCCAGCTCCAGGAACAGCAGATCCCCGTGACCCAGCAGGGAGAGAACCCAAATCCCAAATGCAGGAACAGCAGCAGATCCTTGTGATCCAGCAGGGAGAGAACCCAAATCCCAAATGCAGGAACAGCAGCAGATCCCTGTGAGCCAGCAGGGAGAGAACCCAAATCCCAAATGCAGGAGCAGATCCCTGTGAGCCAGCAGGGAGAGAACCCAAATCCCAAATGCAGGAACAGCAGCAGATCCTTGTGATCCAGCAGGGAGAGAACCCCAATCCCAAACCCAGGAACAGCAGCAGATCACTGTGATCCAGAAGGGAAAGAAGCCAAATCCCAAATGCAGGAACAGCAGCAGATCCCTGTGATCCCAATCCCAGCTCCAGGAACTGCAGATCCCTGTGATCCAGCAGGGAAATAACCCCAATCCCAGCTCCAGGAACAGCAGATCCCTGTGATCCAGCAGGGAAAGAACCCCAATCCCAGCCCCAGGAGCAGATCCCTGTCATCCACCCCCAGCCAGAGCAGGGCTTTGGACAGGGCTGCATCCAGCAGGGAACTGTTTGTTGCCCAGCAGGAATCCAGACAAACCCAGAGACAAAGCCTGGCCTTAGGCTGGCCCCAAGGACCAGGAGCAGCTGATCCCAGTGGCCCAGGGAGGCAGAGAAGGAGCCCCTTGCCCAGGATCCTGCTCCTCTCCCCACCCCAGAGCCCCAGAGATGGCTCTGAACACTCCCCAGACTGAATATTCACCTTTGAACCAACATTTTCCAGGTGGGATTTGTGCTGCGCGTGGAGCCAGGGGGATCTCCCTGATCCCTCAGCCTAAGCACAGCAAGTTCAATATTAAAACCTCCATAAAATGATCCCTCAGCCTAAGCACAACAAGTTCAATATTAAAACCTCCATAAAATGATCCCTCAGCCTAAGCACAACAAGTTCAATATTAAAACCTCCATAAAATGATCCCTCAGCCTAAGCACAGCAAGTTCAATATTAAAACCTCTATAAATGTGTGTCTGGGAGCAGCTGGAGCCTGAAACTCCAGCCTTGCCTGTCTCTTGTATTCAGGTTTTCCCCACTTTTCATCTGGAGAAGTCTCAGACTTCCCTGAATTTTCCCTTCTTCCCCTTTTAGTCCAAAGTGCTTAGGCCAAGAGTCCAGCCCAGCCCTGAATGTGCCACCAGTCCCTCCCAGTGCCCAGCTGGAGCCAAGGAGGGGACAGGGAGGGGGTTGGGGACCGTCCCATCTGCCACCAAGCAATTCCCACACGGCCCCCAAAGACTTCTCCCGGATTTATGGCTGGGGGAACGTCAGGGCTGGAGGAAGCCCAGCCCTCTTCCTCCTGCTCTCCCGAAGAAAGAAACTCAGGAATTTGGCAGGGGGCCACGGCTGGAACAGAGAGGACCCTGTGCTGAGGCATGTTTGGAAAAGCAGCCTCTTCCCTGCCAGGATAAACGTTGCTTTTCCACCCCCTCCTCCCGGGACAGATGAGCTTGTCCCTCCACTCCAACTCCAGCAAATTTGGGAAGGCTGGGCTCCTCCCGGGATGTCTCAGCCAGGCACACCTCGCCTGGAGTTTCTGGTTTCCCAGGATACTCCTGGGAGCAGCTAAGAAGGAACCAACCCCCAAATCCAAGGCTGGAGTTTTTCCCTTCTCGCCACATCCCCTGGAAAATCCTCCCGCGGCAGCAACTTCCAGCTGCTCCCACTTCTCTTTGCTTTTGGACCAGAACAAAGGATTTGGGGCAGTTTCTGTGCTCCATCGTGGGCTGGGAAGGGTTAAAGCAGCAGCAGCATCAAAGGGAGCCCCGAGAGAGGGGGGTGAGAACCCGAGCTGGTTGCGCAGACTCCTTGGAATGTCAGGAATTTCCCATTATTATCCCACTTCCCTCGAAGGGAGAGCACAAGCTCAGGACCCCAGGCCTGGGGTTGGCAAATCCCACGGTCCAGGGGAGAAAGTTTTGGGGCAGGACAGCTCGGGGGGCTCAGTTCTGCCAGGCTGCTGAGGTCCCTGCACACCCCAAAATTATCAACCCCAACACCAGAGCCCACCTGCCTCAGCACACACATCTCCCCCTCATAGGACTCCCCAATTTCCTGCTTTTCCCCCCAAATCTGGAGCTCCAACTGTGCTGTTTCCCCACAAAAAAACGATTTTCAACCAGTTATTTGCTGTTTCCCCACAAAAAAAAACCCCAATTTATTTTCAACCAGTATTTGCTGTTCCCCAGCCCTTTGTCAGCCCAGTGAGGTCCCCAGAAATGCCATTTCCTGCCAAAACTGGAATGTTACCAGTCTGCTCTCAGCCCAGCTGAATTCCTGGGCTTTGGACCACCCAGAGCCACCCCCAGCACCCAACCCCCCAAAAACCCACAGAAGTGGGAGGGTCTGGCCAAGCTCTGCTCTCACTTCTCTTTTTGTGTAACTCTGAAGAGTAAATTTAGACAAAATCAGGGATATTGGGAAGAAATCCCTCCCTGTGAGGGCGGGCAGGTCCTGGCACAGGGTGCTCCATCCCTGGCAGTGCCCAAGGCTGGGTTGGATGGGTTTGGAGCACCCTGGGATGGTGGCACCCAAGGGGTTGGAGGGGATTTAAGGTCCCTTCCCCCCCAAAACCATCCTGGAATTCCCTGCCTCCAACACCCACCCCACAGGGATGTTGTCAGGATCAGGATTTTTAAAGCACCCTGTGGACAGACCACCCAATTCCAGTGCTAAGCAGTTTAATTACATTAATTATATTCCCTAATTTTCCTTCTAAGAACTGCCAATGCATAAGGAGCTGCTAAAAAGTCAGATTTTCAAGCTGCCTTTTAGATATTAAGAAATATTTTGGCTCCACGGAGCTTGGGACCAGCCAGGAAAGGGGAGCACAATTCAGGGTCCTTCTGGATAAGGGGAAAAAAAAAAAAAAAAAAAAAAGAAAAAAGGTTCAAGGAACAGGTGGGAAGGCCCAGGAGAAAAAAGCCCAGAGGGGGAAAAAAGGCCCAGAGGTAAAAAGGGCTCAATGAAAAACAGGGCCCAGGGAAAAAAAAGGGCCAGAGGAAAATGGGCCCAGTGAAAAAACCAGGCCCAAAGGACAAAGGGTTTGAGGAAAAAAAGAGGCTCAGAAAAAAAAAAAAAGGCCCAGAGAAAAAAAAAGAAGGGCCCAGGAAAAGGAAAAAAAAGGGCCCTGAGCTCTTGCTCCACCCTGCCCTGCCTCCATCTCCCTCAGGAGGATTTGGCCTTCAAGGTTTATTTACCTCGGGATTCTTTCCCTGCCAGGAAACTCAGCTGGCCCAGCCCCGCCTGACCCTGCTCTGCTCCCTGCACAAAGGGAATTCCTGCCTCCCCTCACACCTGAAGGGCACAAACACCTGAGAGAGAGAGGGAGAGAAACATGGGCTGGACCAGCCCAGGCTCAGCTCTGGGGACAGGGCCCAGGCCAGCCCAGGCTCAGCTCTGGGGACGGGCCCCAGCCCAGCCCAGGCTCAGCTCAGGGGACAGGGCCCAGCCCAGGCTCAGCTCAGGGGACAGGGCCCAGCCCAGGCTCAGCTCAGCTCCGGGGACAGGGCCCAGACCAGCTCCTGCTCTGGGCTTTACTGCCTTTATTGCTCAGGCTGGGCCTGGGGAGTGGCCACCAGCTGGCACTGAAACCAGGAAAGGCCTGGTTTAATACTGGTACTAACTGAGGGGGTAACCCTGGTTTAACACTGGTACTAATGGGTTTAATACCAGTGTTAACTGGTGGGGATAACCCTGGTTTAACATCAGTGTTAACTAATTCATATCAGTATTAACTGGTTTAACACCAGTGTTAACTGGGGTGACCCCCTGGTTTAACACCTAGTACTAACTAGTTTAACACCCATATTAACGGGGGGTGTAACCCTGGTTTAACACCAGTACTAACTGGGGCTGACACCCCTCCATTCAAAGCCTCTCTTCCTTCCCAGATCAGCAGGGAAAGAGCTCCTGCAGAGCTCGGGGTGCCCCACAATGCTCATTTCAGGGTCAGGACTCATGCTTGAGAGAGGAATAGCCAGGAAATCCCAAAAAAACCCCACAGAAAACCCCCCCAGGCCCCTCGAGCGGGCACTCACGCGTTGCAGTACGGCTTCTTCTCGTAGCCCTTGTAGTTCTTCATGTTGAGGGTCATCTTGCAGGTCTCGCAGTGGAAACATGATTTGTGCCAGAACTGCAACACAAAATCCCAACTGTCAGCACCAGGGATCCCAAAATCCTGCTGGAACCCCACAGTTCCCACCCAGGATGGTGGTGGTGCCACCTGTGTGACCCTAGGAAAAAATGAATTTTCTAATGCTACAAAAATCAGATTTCCAAGCTCTTTATTTGATATTAAGAAACATTCTGGCTCCACAGAGGTCAGGATCAGCCAGGAAAGGGGAGCACAACTCAGGGTCCTTCTGGATAAAGGGAAAAAAAAAAAAAGGTTGATTAAATGAGCTCAGGGAATATCCTGGCTAATTTAGGATAAAATTTAATCTCTCCTGATCTTCCCAACGCATTTATCCCAGCCAGGGGAGGTGTTTTCCTTCCATAACTCCAGGAATTCACGAATAGGAGAAGTTCCTTCTGCAGGAGGCACAAGTGACACCTCAGCAGAGGGAACAGCTGTGTTTGAAGGTTCAAAGCTGCTGCTTTGGGGTTTTTTTTTGGGTTTTTTTTTTATAGCTGCTCTTTGCCAGCCAGAAGAGCAGGTCAGGTGAGGCTGCACGAGCCAAGCAGGAAAAGGTTCTCATGGGAAGCAGACACAGATCCGAGGTGAAAGACACAACCCCAAAAATCCAGACCCTGACCCCACACCCTGGGCTGTGACAAACCCTAAAGAAGAGTTTTAAGGTTCTTTTTTAGGGCTGCTCTTAAAGAAATTATTCCCACTTGGCTCTGAGCTGGGCCCAGGCTGGGAGGAGCTTGAGGAGAACAGCTCAGAGCTGGAGTTAAAGGTTGGATTTGATGACCTGGGAGGTTTTTTCCAACCAAAATCATTCTGATTTTGTGATTCTGAGGCCGCTCAGCCCCGCACACACCAAGTTCAAAGTCCTGCCAGAGCCCAGGCTTCACTTTTTCCATGGGGATTTGAGGGGTCTGGTGAGAATTCCCAGGGCCTAGAGAGGAATGGGAATTTCCTGGAGCTTCCTCCTGAGGGAAAGCACAGCCTGGAGCAAACCTTCACCCCTGACAGCCAGGTCTGCCACTCCTGCCCTGGGGTGACTCCCTCAGCTCCCAAACCACCCCAAAAATCAGGGCAAAAGCCCAGTTAGCAGCTCCAAGCACTAATTAGAGGACAGGCAAGTGTGACACCCAGGCCTTTAACACCCAGCCATCAAACCCAGGTACCCAGCTGCTGCTTCTTGCTGGGACTTTCACTTTAAATTGCTCAAGGAGCCAATTCCCCTCTCCCAGCCCAGCCCGGATCCGCGCTCCCTCGGGGAGCCAAGCCCTGCTGTCACCTCCCCTGGTGCCACACCCCGTGCACAAACACTGCCAGGCTCTGGGGACGTGACTCAGCCCTGGAAAGGACAATTTTCCTCCTTTTAATTGCTCTGAGCAAGCAATTTGTTCCTCCCCTCTGCTCACACCAGTTCCTCCAGCCAGAGGGGCTTTGCTCCTTCCTCCAGCCCTTCCCAGGGTGGTTTTCCCCCTTCTCAGGTTTGGGCTCCTGAAGGATGGATCAACGGCTGGACCCAGAGGTTTTGGGGTTTGTTGGAAGTCCCAGGCTGGTTTGGGGGGTTAAGGGTCCTTCCCAAGCCCTTCCCAGCAGGAGCTGCCAGGGATGGCACCATGGATCTGCTGGGGAGAGCTGACAGCCAGCACAACGCCAGAGCCTTCTCCTCAGGGAATCTCCCAGCTCCCAGGAGATCTGTAACAGCCAGCTGCAGGGAAAGAACCCCAATCCCAAGTGCAGGAACAGCAGCAGATCCCTGTGATCCCAATCCCAGCTCCAGGAACAGCAGCAGATCCCTGTGATCCAGCAGGGAGAGACCCCAATCCCAAATCCAGGAGCAGCATCAGATCTCTGTGACCCAGCAGGGAGAGACCCCAGTCCCAGCTCCAGGAACAGCAGCAGATTCCTGTGATCCCAATCCCAAATGCAGGAACAGCAGCAGATCCCTGTGATCCAGTGGGGAAACAACCCAAATTCAGGAACAGCAGCAAATCCCTCTGATCCAGCAGGGAAAGAACCCCAATCCCAAGTGCAGGAACAGCAGCAGACCCCTGTGATCCAGTGGGGAAACAACCCAAATTCAGGAGCAGCAGCAAATCCCTCTGATCCAGCAGGGAGAGACCCCAGTCCCAGCTCCAGGAACAGCAGCAGATCCCTGTGACCCCAATCCCAGCTCCAGGAACAGCAGCAGATCCCTGTGACCCCAATCCCAGCTCCAGGAACAGCAGCAGATCCCTGTGACCCCAATCCCAGCTCCAGGAACAGCAGCAGATCCCTGTGACCCCAATCCCAGCTCCAGGAACAGCAGCAGATCCCTGTGACCCCAATCCCAGCTCCAGGAACAGCAGCAGATCCCTGTGACCCAGCAGATCCCTCTGAACCCCCAGCAGGCCAATGCTCCCGGGCAGGCTCTGCTCCCCCCCAGGAGCTTTCCCAGCCCATTCCTGCCCCAGTTCCCAGCAGGAATTGCTCAGCAGTGCCATTCCCAGCCCGAGGCTCTTCCCAAGGGAGCTGGGATGCCCGTGGAGCACTCCCCCTGTCCCTCTGTCTCACAAACAGAGATGGAATTAATGCTGGATCCACAAAATCTGAGGCAGCACTGAAAGGAGGCTGGAGCAGGACTGGACACAGGGGACCAGGAGTTATTTAGGCTTCCAGGAACGTTCTGCTCACTCTGGAGAAAGAGGACAGGCTCCAGATGGGGTTTTGGAGGAGCATGAATGTCCTGTGCTTCCCAATCCTGAGCGTGGGGGTGATCCCAGCTGCTCCCACGTCCCAGCAGGCTGGACAGGATTTCTAAGTGTGAACACGCATTTTGGAAACTCTTCTGAGCAACATAACCTCACTGGAAAATCATTAATTTAAAGGAAAACAGCTCTAAAACTTATCCAGGTGAGGGGGTCAGAGATAATCCATGCTGGGGTAATGAAGGATGCCTTGGATTTATAATCATGGCATGGTTTGGGATGGAAGGTACCTTAAAACTCATCCAGTGCCACCTCCTGCCATGAGCAGGGACATCTCCCAGTGTCCCAGGGTGCTCAGAGCCCCATCCAGCCTGGCCTTGGGCATTGCCAGGGATCCAGGGGCAGCCACAGCTGCTCTGGGTCCCACCAGGCAAAGCCTTTGCCCCACACCTGGAGCAAACCCCACACCTGGAGACCCCAGGATCTGAGGACAACATCTCAAGAGACCCCCTGGGCTGGAGGAGACGAGCCCTGGGTGAGGCTCAGAGCCCTGCACAGCTCAGGGTGAGCCCAGCCCAGCCCTGGGGTGTCACTTCCCCAGCGGAAACCAGAGCCAGCAGTGACACCGTGCCCGTGGGGGCAGGGACAGCGACGTCCCCAAAGCCACTCGGGGCACACTGGGGCCGTGGGCAGGCGGTCACAATCCGGGTAAAGCAGTGGGTTCTCCATAAATCCCAAAGGGAAGAGGAATTTCTCTGGTTCTGGGGACAAAGCAGCCACATCCCAGACACCCCAGGGCTGTGGCTGTCCCCTCCTGCCAGCACGGCCTGGCTGCCCTTCGGACTCTGCCCAGGAAAAGCAGGGACTGAGAGGGGAGCTCCAGGAGCTGGGAAAAGCAGGGAATGAGAGAGGAACTCCAGGGGTTGGGAAAAGCAGGGACAGAGGAACTCCAGGGGTTGGGAAAAGCAGGGACAGAGAGGGGAACTCCAGGAGCTGGGAAAAGCAGGGACAGAGGAACTCCAGGGGTTGGGAAAAGCAGGGACAGAGAGAGGAACTCCAGGGGTTGGGAAAAGCAGGGAATGAGGAACTCCAGGAGCTGGGAAAAGCAGGGACAGAGAGGGGAACTCCAGGGGTTGGGAAAAGCAGGGACAGAGAGGGGAACTCCAAGTAGGGACAGGAACTCCAAGTGCTGGGAAAAGCAGGGATACAGGGACTCCAAGGGTTGAGAAAAGCAGGGATGGGACTCCAGGGGCCAGGAAATGTAGGGACAGAGAGAGGAACTCCAAGGGTCAGGAAAAGCATGTACAGAAACATTCCAAGAACCAGGAAAAGCAGGGACAGAGGCACTCCAAGGGCTGGGACAGACAGAAGCACTCCAAGGGCCAAGANACCAGGAAAAGCAGGGACAGAGGCACTCCAAGAGCTGGGACAGACAGAAGCACGCCAAGGGCCAGGAAAAGCAGGGACAGAGGCACTCCAGGCAGGGACAGAGGCACTCCAGGCAGGGACAGAGGCACTCCAAGGGCCTGCCCACGGTTTTATGGGATTTTGGAGCAGCTCTCCGGGAAAAGGGGAGCCGGAGGCGCTGCAGGGCGGGGTGAGCCGCACCACGAGCCGGCCGTGGCACGGATTTAGGAAGAGGAAGTGGGTGAGGAGCCCGAGGAGGACAAGATGGTGACTGTGGGTTCCTGCCTGCTTCCACAGCTGGAACACACCATCTCCTGGAGCTCACGGAGCCACAGCTCATCCCATTCCATGCCGGCAATCCTGGGAGCCCCCTTCACTCCCAGTCAGCCTCAATCCCGACCCTCCCCTTCCCTTCCAAACATCCACAATCCCAGCACTCCTTTCCCCTTCCTGTTAGCCCCAGTCCCAACACCCTCCTTTCCTTCCAAATATCCCCAAACCCCCTTTCCCTTCCAAATACCCCCAATCCCAGCACTCCTTTCCCCTTCCAGTTATCCCCAAATCCCCCTTCCCTTCCAAATATCCACAACCCCCAAAACCCCCTTCCCTTCCCAATATCCCCAACCCNTTATCCCCAAATCCCCCTTCCCTTCCAAATATCCACAACCCCCAAAGCCCCTTTCCCTTCCAAATATCCACAACCCCCAAAACCCCTTTCCCTTCCAGTTATTCCCCAACCCCTTTTCCCTTCCTATTAGGCCTAATCCCAACACTCCCCTTTCCTTCCAAATATCCCCAATTCCAACACCCCTTTTCCCTTCCAGTTATCTCCAAACCCTCTTTCCTTCCAACTATCCCCAACCCCCTTTTTCCTCCCAAATATCCAATCCCAGCACCCCTTTTCCCTTCCAAATATCCCCAAATCCCCCTTCCCTTCCCCATATCCACATCCCCCAAACCCCCCTTCCCTTCCAGTTATCCCCCAACCCCTTTTCCCTTCCTATTGTCCCAAATCCCAACCCCCAGCAGCTCCTGGAGGCTCCCAGGGCACAGAGCCACTCACAGCCCCAAATCCCAGGACCCAGGGGTGAGAGTTCAGCTCCCAGCCTCAGGAAGAAGCATCATCCCCTAAAAATGCGAGCACCAGGCTCTGCCGGAGCTCAGGAATGTCTCTGCAGAGCAAAGAGTTCTTCCCAGTTACTTTTTTTAATCCCTAAACTGGTTGTCCCAGAAGCCTGGGAGAGGAGAGCAGCTCCAGAGCAAAGGAAATCCCATGGGAAGAGCACTGGGAATGGAGACCCACCATCACCTTCCCCACCTCCAGGTTCCACCAGAGCTTTGGTTTTGAGGGGAAAATACTCCAAAAAATATTTCTGGTTAAGGGAGGCAGCCTCGGAGTGTGGGGATGGGATTTTGGAACAGAGAAGTATCAACTAGGATGGAAGATTCGACAAAAAAAAAAAAAAAAAAAAAGGGGAAAAAGCTCGATAATGGAAACCAGATGAGGCTCCCGGCTTCAGGGAAGCGTTAACTGTTGCTTTCCTTGGGCCTCCACACGGATGTGCTGCCTTTGAATGGTTGAGATTCAAATAAATAGAAATATTTGCTGTGGAAGGAAGAGCTGGCGATGCTGCTGGAGCCCCCCCGGGCAAAGGGGACAATCCCTGTCCCCTCCCTGGGCTCTGTGAGGGACCCTCGGGACACCTGGGACACGGTGGGGGGGTGGGCAGCGCGGAAATGCCCCCGGGAAAGGGGATTGGGAAGGACCCAGATTCCATGGAATCCCCCCGGGATCCCACAGCAAGGAAACACCCCCAGGAAAAGCGGGGTTTGGAGTAGGAAACGTGGAAATATCCCGGGAATAGGGCGGGGGGAGCGCCGTGTCCACAAGGAAGTGCCACCAGCGGTGGGGCTGGAATGCTGGCGGAGACCCCCCAAAAACAACGGGATCCCGCGGAAAAACCCCCAGGAACGGGGGGTGAGGGGAAAAACCATCCCATCCAGAGGCAATCCTGTGGGGAAAATCCCAAATCCTCATCGCGCTCCCCACGTGCGACCCTGCGGAGCTCACCTTATCCAAGCAGTTCACCTTCTCCGTGGGGTACACGATCTTCCCGCAGCGCGCACAGTTGGGATTCATGGCTGAAAACCCGCGTGGAGAGAGGAGGGGGAAAAAAAAAAAAAATCACTCCCACCCTCCTCCTCCTCCGCCTTCTTCTTCTTCCTCTGAGCCGCCGCCCGCGGTGTCGCGACTTTAAATAGTCGGGAAGGGGAGGAGGCGGCGGGGAAAAGGGGAGTGGGAGGGACGGCGGGGGCGGGGCGCGCACCTACGCGTGCGCGCACACGTAACGCGCGTGCGAGCGGGGTGCGCGCCCCTCGGGAGGCGGCGCCGAGCCGAAACACCCCTAAAAAGGGTTGAAAATAGCCTAAAAAAACCACAGGAAATTTACATCGAGGGCGCGGCGGGGTTCGAACCGGGCACCTTTGGGTCCGTGGGGCTAGTAGAGGGGGCTCCTGGCGGCATAAGGCGCCGGGTGGGGGTATAGCTCAGTGGTAGAGCATTTGACTGCAGATCAAGAGGTCCCTGGTTCAAATCCGGGTGCCCCCTCAGTTAGTGTTTTTAATCTTTTTACCCATTTTTTGAGTTTTTTTTGTCGGTATTTCCGGGAGTTTGGAGGGGGCGGGTGTTGAGGCGGGGTGTTCACATTGGCGCACGCAGCCTCCACTCCGCGCACGGAACGGGAACTGCGCAGGCATGGAGTGAGCGATAAAATGAAACCCAGCGAGAAGCGTGTGACAGCGGGGGTATAGCTCAGTGGCAGAGCATTTGACTGCAGATCAAGAGGTCCCCGGTTCAAATCCGGGTGCCCCCTTGCTTTATATTTTTTTTCCCTCTCTATATCCCAAGTTTTTTCGCTCAATTAGCCCCGGTTGCTCTTTCCGTCCCCGCCGCCCGCTCCCGGTGCTCTCGGTCCTCCCGGTACCGGTGAGGGTGTCGCGTTTCCCGCCGCCGCTAGGGGGCGCCGCGCGCGGCGAGGCGGGCCGGGCGCGTCACGGGACAGTCACCGCCTCTTCCGGCGCCAAGATGTCCAAGCGAGGTGAGGAGGGCGCCGCTCTCCGCCGCCATCCGGCTCCAT
>WEZZ01006938.1:18806-38751 GCA_013400585.1 Chloropsis cyanopogon
CGGGCGGGCTCCGTGCTGGCCGCGGCCGCTTCGTGAGGCGGTCCCGGGCTCTTAACGCTCTTCTCGACCCGCAGGACGCGGAGGATCGTCCGGGGCCAAGTTCCGCATCTCCCTGGGTCTGCCGGTGGGGGCTGTGATCAACTGCGCCGACAACACCGGTGAGTGCGGGGCTGGAACGGCGGGGGGGGCAACCGGGAACCGGGGGAGAGCCCCTCGGGAACCGGGGGAGAGCCCCTCGGGAAAGGGCCCCTCAGTATCGCAGGGTGGGTATGAGGTGTTAAATGAATCCCCAAATCTCAGTTTTCCTTCTGGAATATCTCACGGCGGCGCTAATCCCGGGATGAGGGCGGCGCTGCTCCCCCGGGTATCCCGGGATGAGGGCGGCGCTACTCCCCGGGTATCCCGGGATAAGGGCGGCGCTGCTCCCCGGTATCCCGGGATAACGGCAGCACTGCTCTCCGCAGGGGCCAAGAATCTCTACATCATCTCCGTGAAGGGCATCAAGGGCCGCCTGAACCGGCTGCCGGCGGCCGGCGTGGGTGACATGGTGATGGCCACGGTGAAGAAGGGCAAGCCGGAGCTGAGGAAGAAGGGTGAGCAGCACCGGGTCTGAACCGGAATGTCACGGGAACCGGGCTCCGAGTCCCCGCGGGGCCACCCCCCCTTCTCTAAAGCACTCGTTGGGTCCGTGCCGTGGCTCAGGGAGTTGTCGTGGAAGGGCAGAGCAAAGGCGCCGCTTTTGGGTGAAGTGGCAGCTCCTGGTGCTGTTGATTTCAATCAGCGGTGGGACAGCGCCTTTGGGAATCGTGGAATGGATCCTTAAATCCCATCCCTGGGCAGGGACGCCTGCCCCTGTGCCAGATCCAGCCTGGCCTTGGGCACTTCCAGGGGCAGCCCCAGCTGCTCTGGGCACCCTGTGCCAGGGAGGAATTCCTTCCCTGAATCCCCTCCTGAGTCCAGCTGTCTATCACTAAAAGAGAAATGATGTCACATGGGTCTGTAAAATTAAAAATTACAGAATTATTTGGGTGGGAAGGAACTTTAAATCTCACCCAGGTCCATCTCTTGCCATGGGTTTGCTCCTGCTCCAGAGGAATTTTTGCTGAATGTTGTTTGTGAAAGAATAATTTACTTCCAAATAAAGGTGCAAAAGTGTGAAAAGCCTGGATTTTCCCAGTGTAGATGTAGCTGCAGGTATTTCATAGTCAGTTTTAAGGGGGCTGTTGACTATAAAGTGTAACTTTTTATTAAAACACCACAAACACAAGGTGCAAAACAAAAACAGCTTTGAATCTGTGCCTGGGGTTGGATTCCTGTNTCATCCCAGGTGCAGCTCCCACTATCCCAGATTGCTCCAAGCCTGGCTTTGGACACTTCCAGGGGCAGCCACAGCTTCTCTGGGAATTCCATGCCATCCTCTCGGGGAGGAACTGACCCTGTGGTGTTGTCCTGCTTTTCCAGGCTCAGCCATCACAGGCCCCGTGGCCAAGGAATGTGCAGATCTGTGGCCCAGGATCGCCTCCAACGCCGGGAGCATCGCCTGATCCCCATCCTGCCCCAGCCAGGAGCACGAAATAAAACTCCTTCTACCAACTCCGTGGTGTTTTCCTTGCCAGATAGGAGCAGGATTGTGCTGGGAAGTGTTTTTATGGAAAATGGGATTGGGGGATTTAGCAGTTCTGTTTTTCAGGCAGGTTCCTGAGGAATCCCTGGAATGATTTAAATTTCAGTAATCCTGAATTGCTGCCTTGTCTGAGGGGAGCTGGGCAGGGTCTGTGGCAGCTCTGCCTTTGTGCTGGAGCTCCCAGACTTGGAGAATTCCCAGAATTTTCTCCTGGAATGGGCAATGTAACTGTTCAGAGTGGAATAGTGCCTGAGGCTGGGCTGCCCCGGGAGCTGCAGGGTTCCTGCAGGACAGTGGCATGTGAGCAATGTCCCTTGTCTGGGGACATGGGGAGGCCACTGCTGTCACCTGAGGAGTGGCTGGAGCTGAAGCCTTGGTGCCAGTTGCACCTGGAGAGCCTGGGCTGAGCTCGGGATCAGCTGAGAACCTTCAGGGGCAGAGTGGGAAGGGATGGCCAGGGAAAAGCTTTTCCTGGTGTTCCTGGAGCAAAGGAAGGAAAGGTTTGGGGGTGGGAGCTGTGATTTCCTGGCCACACGATGGGGGCAGCCTCAGCCCTGGGCCCACAGGTGACAACGGGGTGGCTTTGCCCAGGTTTTGGGGTCCCGGTGCCTGGAATTCCTGTCCTGACCCCAAATCACGGGGCAGGAGAAGGGGGCTGCTCCCAGCCCTGCCATTCCTGCCTCCAGCTGGCACCGAGCTGTGCCCTGCTGCACTTGGGGAGATTCCCAGTGACTTCTGTGCCACTCCTGATGCCTTTTGTGCCACTCCCGATGTCTCTGTGCCACTCCTGATGCCTTTTGTGCCACTCCCGGTGCCTTTTGTGGCACTCCTGATGTCTCTCTGCCACTCCTGATATTCCTGTGCCATTCCCGATGTTTCTGTGCCATTCCTGGTGCCTTTTGTGCCACTCCCGATGTCCCTGTGCCACTCCCGATGTCTCTGTGCCACTCCGATGTTTTGTGCCGAGGTCACAGGCCCCCATTGGTGTCCCGTGGCCCCGACTGGGCCATCATCTCCCAAAATCCCGAGCGGTGTAGGACATCCCCCAGAGCCAACCTGCCACCACCCCAGCTCGGGCTGCCCTGGCAGTGCCAACGCCTCCCACAGGCTGGCACCAGGAGCCCAGAATGCCGAGTTTGGTTTCCCAGGGAAGAGGGCCGGCGTTCGTGTCCTGGGCCAGCGTTCGTGTCCCAGGCCCGTGGCCCCGGGTGTTCTGCAGCCTCCCAAAATCCCGAACAGCACAGGATGGCCCCCAGAGCCAACCAGCAGGTTCAGATTTTGATCCACGATCCAGCTCATCAAGGTGTGGGGCTGACAGACAGTGGACTTGAGAGAGAATTCAACAGCAGGCTCAAGCTTTGCCAAGGAACAACATTTTCCTCTGAAGAGAACACCCTTGAAGGCATTTCGTGTTCTCTAGAGGGACTAACAGAGATTCTGTAAACATTTCTCATTCTCAAAGTAACAGGTGCTGTTGTTCACTGTAAGATTACCATTTCTTCGTGTGTATTTTCAAAATCTGCTCTCTCTATCTGAAACCAATGGCTGTAGAGAGGCTCATGTCATTTAACCAATCAAGAGCTGATAGCAGAGCTCTCTGTAAAAGGGAGCACATTATTCTAATAAAAGATCGATTCTAATAAAAGATCAATTACATTCTGAACATGAACGAGAATTTTCAGTCTCACCTCTTCATTCTATGCACAATAACGACATCAAGGTGCTGCTGAGTGCTCTCCTCTGATCCACAGTGCCTTTGGCATCCTGAGTCCTACACAGCTCTCGATTCTTCTCTCCCTCCCTCTTTCCTCACTCTCACTGCCTTTGTGCTTTTCCCTTTGTTCTAACCCAGCGTTCACAAATACCCGTTTTTTCTAAAAATGATTTTTAAGACTGGCCCTATTCCGTGGCACTTTCCAACTCAAAATGCCACCCTGCATCTGGGTGTGTTTTGTGTTGATTTTTGAGCTCCTTTGGTGCTGTCCCACTGCACATTTTTGGAGCTGCCTCTTGTTTGTACAGTGCATTGTACCTGGTGCACATTGCTGTGCTCAGCTCCAACTCTCTATAAATAATGAAAACATGCAGGGCTTGCTGGCACAAGTCAGTGCAGCATTTCCTGAGGCTCTGCTGGGTTTCCTGGAGCTCGACTTTGCTTTTGAGGCTGCTGTGTGAGTATTTCCTACAAAGCTTCATGCAAGGTTCTGCAGTTCCTCTGTTGCAGGACACACAGCCCTGTGTTACACCAGCCTTGAACCCTGGGCTTAGAATTGAAAGCTAAACACGGTTAGAGGGGAAAAAGGGATTTTACTTTGATTTATTGAGGTTTTTTAAGTAGAAGTATCTCTGTAGCAATGTTCCCCCTGGGTCGATGTACGGATCTGACTTTTAATTTTCTGATCTTCTTTGTATTATAATCATAGATCTTGGATATTAATATATTTATTATAAATCTTTTAATGGGAGGTTGAGAGAAGTTTCTCTCGTAGGGAACGTTCTCTTTCTACTTTGCCCTGGGGTAGGTCTCTCATAGTTTACAGAATATGTTTTGGAGAGGATTTTGGGCTTTGGGCCCTGACGCCTGAACTTTATGAAAAGTGGAGATGTTTGGATTCTGGATTTAAGTTAGTTATTAAATTAGAAACTTAAAAGAATGTGGGTTAAAAGTTCCTAGGATACTTAAGGTTACATAAAGGTATATATGAAAAAAGGGGATGTGAAGAAAATACATGAAAAGCAAAAATCCATCAGGCATCACATGCAGAATGCAAAAAGGGCTCAGCCAGCTTCCTCTCCCCTCCCACCTCCTTCTCAAATGCAGAAATAAATCACAGCCCTGCCTGGACCATGGGAGGGAATGTTGTTGTCCCAAAGGATGGGTGAGGAAGGTGAATTGTCAGCCCACAGAGCAGCTGGGGCTGGCCGACAGACAAGGTGTGTGCCTGAGTGCTCAACAAATACCTGTGAGGAGTGATTGGAGATGGAACTTTGGGATACAAAGCAAATTTGGGTAGAAAAAGCCTTAAAGAATCTGTTTGCCATGCAAGTAGTGTCTGAAGTCATGGTCATCAGTAGCAGCAGCAACCACCCTCCTGGATGTTTGCCAAGTGGAGTTATTTCTGCATTGTCAAGTGCCTGCAGATAATTCTTCTGAAGGGTGCTACATAAATAAAACAACTGCCTGATTGGTTTGAAGTGAATCTCTTGAATTTTGGCTCCCCTATGCTAAAAATGGCATGTATAAACTTCCCTGCTTCAAAAATGAAACCAGATCTATCACGGGTGAAATGAGATTCATTTTATTAAACACAATCCTTCATTAGTGAAGAAGAAGAAATTCCATGTATTTATGCACAGTCTGCACAGAATATTGTACTTCAGCTCCTTCAGATGTAAATAAAATATAATGCTGATCGAATTGCTTTTTAGCCAGCATGGAGTGACAGAGAGCTGTAGGTGCTGTGCTGGAGGTCACCTTTCGGAATTCCTAGGGGACATAAGGCCAAAAATGGCCCTGGGGACCAAACCTGTGCACTCAGGGGCTGGTTAGTGTTGGAAACACCTCAGAGATGATGGGGGTGCTCTGGTGATGCTGCTGGACACGGTGCTGAGGCAGAGGGTTGGATCATTGATCCCAAGCACAGCTTGTCCTTTGGAGGAGAGCAAGGAGCTCAGTCCTGGAGCCCCAGGAGCCCAAACAGTGCCTGAGCCTTGCCAAGCACCCTGGGGGCTTCTCCAGCTCAAAGCAGGGCAGCCCCTGCTCTGGATGCTGAGGAATTGAATGAGTGGATGAATTCTCAAGGAGTGGCAGCTGTCTGCTCACTGAAATTCCTCCTGTTTAATCTCACAGGAGAGAGATTTGTGTGCCCGCATCTGTTTATGTTGAGCAGGGACCTCAGGTGAATATTTTTGGTGTTTTTCTGACACCACCAGTATCTTTGTGGCCCTGGTTATTCCTGTGCACATCAGAGCAGCTGGGGAGAGCAGCAGAGCTGGTGATGCCAATCCCGAGTCAGACAGCAGGATCGATGTTCGGAGGCAGTTCCTTCTCTCGAGTGGCTGATCACAGGAGCTGCACAAAGATTTCTGCTTCTGGAAGGGAATTCTTTGTGATTATGTGGTAACATTGTGTTGAGGCACAATCAGAGAAGTTTTTCCTAATCCTGCCTGCCTTTGCTATTATTTTCAGATCTCTGTTTACTTGGTAATAAATACATGGCCTCTTGGAAGACAAGCAAATGGTGATGATGAAATAGTACATTTCCAGCTAAAATAGTACATTTCCAGCTAAAATAGTACATTTCCAGCTAATTGCAGCATAAACCTGTGCAGCTTTTTTTGGTGCAGGTCTCATTCTTTTCTGCCCAGAGCTGTCAAGGCTCTGCAAGGTGATGTTCTGCCCTGAAGCACTGTGCTGAGGCCACCAAACTGCCACAAAATAAATAAATAAATCTCCCTGTCCAGGTGTCATTGCTGGTCCTGCTTAGCCCTTTGGACTCACTTTATAGAGCCTTATAAATTTGATTTTTTTCCCTTAAAAAATAATAAACCTGCCTATACTTAAGGCATCAAGTGGACATTATCTTCCTAAAAGACACAGCCAGGGAATGGTTAAGCCTTTCAATATCCTTGGGTGGGAATTAGGGAGCAAGAATGGATGCTTTGTAAGGAATTACTGGTTATTATTACAGACCTCTGAAAAACAGACATGAAATTAGCAGTTGTGTGTCATTTCATTAGTGCTTTGGCAGTCTGCTTTCTTTTCCTTTAAGGCTAAGATGGTTGCTAGGGCTTTGTAGTGAATAACCTTTTTGTGCTCAGCTCAAGGCGCAGCGTAATTATTTTATAATTTTGGTTTGTGGGGCCATTTTAGACATTCTCAGAGAACAAGAATTCAGCTTTTGTTAACCCCCTTCATTCTCAGCTGCCTGTCACTGGCGTGTCACAGCACAGACAGAGGAGCTCTGTGTCCGTGCTCATCGTTTGCACTTGGTGCTTGCCTGAGGATCTGGCACCAGCCGTGAGATGAACACGGCCTTGACGTTGTTCTACACTGGCACTGAGTGACTTTGAAAAGTGAAGCTCCCTGTCAAAGTCGGTGGCTGGTTTAGTGGCAGGGTCTCTGTGTGGAGGAGAGGTCGTGGACAGCAGCTGCTGGAGCCAGGAAAGGGCACTTTGGGTTGGGGCTGACATGCTGCAAAGAGAGTGAACTTTCACTTCAGGGCAAAGAATTACTTCTGGGGGTCAAACAACTTCTCCACAGCTGTGGTAAAGCTTTCCCTCATGGTTTTTTAGGACATGGCAGCTCTTTAGTTAGTATTTATGATCAGAGGGCTGGAACACCTCTGTTACGGAGGGAGACTGAGAGAGCTGGAAGTGCTCAGCTTGGAGCAGAGAAGGCTTTGAGAGACCTTCGAGGCCCCTCTGGTGCCTACAGGGGCTCTGAGAGAGCAGAAGAGAATGACAGCACAAGGGGGAATGGCTTTCCACTGCCAGAGGGCAGGGTTAGATGGGACATGGGGAAGAAACCCTTCCCTGTGAGGGTGGTGAGGCTGGGGCTGCCCCATCCCTGGAAATGTTCCAGGCCAGGTTGGACGGGGCTTGGAGCAGCCTGATCTCGTGGAAGGTGGAATGAGACGGGCTCTAAGGTCCTTCCAACTCAAACCATTCCATGATTCTGTGTAACTGTGTTACAGAGGGGCACTGAGAGAGCAGCAGGACAGGTTCTCAGATCAAAGTGGGTGCCTTGCACACAGGTATCTCCACCTGAGCTGTTTATCCTGTGCCACTCAGGGGTCCTGAAGAGAGAGTTTGTGGTCAATCACCCAAAGGTGTGATTTGCCCCATTGCAAAACAGATCAGGCTGTCTCAGGCTTCACCTCTAACCCATGGGCTGAGAGGCAGCAGACACCTGGCCTGCTGCAGATGTCTCTCTCAGGCCGAAGATCCCACCTGTGAGGCACAGCTGGACCTGCAGCGTCTCTGCTGAGCCCCTGAAGGGTTTTCCAAGCCCAGCCCCGGTGGCACACGGTCCCTACTGCAGCCTCAGTGCAGCTCACACCCACAGGGAGAACCCTTTCCTCTGCTCTGGCATGCCCTGGGGGCTGCAGTGACATGCCTGCCGTGCCAGCACCTCGGTGTTTGATGAAGTGCTGCAATCCAGGGCTGCAGACACCACGCTTTGGGTTTTTTTCCCCCCTTGCTAATTGTTTTCCTACATGAACAAATTCTCAACTGATGTGGATGCTGACAAAGCCCCCGGGAGCCAGCCTTGCTGGAAGCTGCTCAGAACGGCAGCCACCACTTATTTATTGGTTGGAAAGTGTTTAAAATGACAGGAAACATATTTTTGCTTAAGGTGTGTCTCCAACTTGGGCTCCATCACTTGTGCACGTTGCTGTGGCAACGCTGCAGTGGCATGGGAGTTGCTTTTATGGCTGATTTCCGAGCAGATCGTGGCAGGAGCTGTTACCAAGCAACCCACTCCTATGCTCCCATAACTAGGAAATGCAGCCTGTGCTTTTTAATATTGCCCAGGATTATGATCATGTGTTCATTTGGTCAACTTTGTTCTTTCTGATGCGAAACAATTGCTGTGGAGTACTGCAGAAAGGTTTTGTGGGGACCTCCCCATCCATGGTTTCTCTCACATGAAGGTTCAGTGTGGGAACATTCATAGGAAGGCAAAGCCAGCAGTCCATTTCTTTACCAAAAAAAATAAAAAACCCCAAAAGGTTGTATTCAACACATGCTGCTGAAGAATAATTAAAGAATTAAAGGCAGACCATCTGCCAGGGTGGAAAGAGCTGCATCCTTTGCTTTCCCAGGTCTGCACCTGATCCAATGTCGTTTTAACCCACAAGCCTCCCAAAATGCAGCTGTTGAAATGCTCTTTGGAAGTTTCTCCTAGTTTCTGCTCTGATTCTCATTCCTTCTGTTTTATCTCCCCAGTACTTAGAAGGGTTTTGATAACAATCTGCTGGTGGAGAAGGATGTGAATTAGTAAAATACAGGAAATCATGAGGCCAGTGATGATCCATTTAATGGCTATTCTGAACTCAAGGGCAAACTCTTAACTTTGGCCATGGAATTCAGCCTGAGATTAATTTGTGCTTCTTGAGGCAGATGTAAACACTATTTTTGGTTGCACAGCTTTTATTGAGTTTGGAGGATTTTTTAGCAGCATGTGAGAATTTGTTTGGATACAGCAAGAAGGCTCCTAGATGATTTGAGTGACCTGATCTACTGGAAGGCGTCCTCACCCGTGGCAGGGTGTTGAAGCAAAATGATCTTTAAGGTCACTTCCAACCCCTGGTGATTCTGTGATTTGATTTGGGATCACTCTGCTGCCCTGAAAGAGGCAGTACCAGCTTGTTACACCAACGTGAGCCTTCATATCTGGTATCAATTTTCTTTCAAATAACAATTATACCTGCCCACAGTGATATTTAACATTACTCAACCCTTGTAAAAATGACAAATTTAAGATCAGCCCTGAAGGGACTGTGATTAGTCCCATATGTCAGCACTAACAAATGGTGACACTTAACAATGCCCTGTGTGCTCTTATTTCAAATTTCCTGTTACGTTGTGCTGTGCATGTACTGTCCCCCCAGAATGCTCACAGTCAAGGGAAATAATTTCACATTCCACCTGCTTAGCAAACAGATTGTGAAAGTTGATCTTTGCTGTTTTGAGAGAATGGATTTTTATCACTTTGACAATAATGGAGCAGTGTTATTTTAATGAGGCGTGTCACAGCCTCACTAAGGCAGAGCAGATTCCTGTACCTGCACAGCTTCAATCCAGTCTGTTGTCAGCTGAAACTGGTTCTTTTAATCTTCTGCAGTAAATGCTAGTGATGAAATTACAGCTCCAGAGGTAACAATTTCCCATTTATCCACAATCACTGTACACACGAGTGGATTCTGACTGCCTGCAAATGACCAGCACTGTAAATCCGATTTAAAATCTGGTTTGTTTTATACTTCTGGAGGGATTCTGCCTGAATAGTTTTAGATTATAAAGGGTAACATTGCAATGAATTGTTGACCAGAGAAGCTGTGGTTGCTTCATCCCTGGAAATGTCCAAATCCATGCTGGATGGGTCTTGGAACAACCTGGAACAGTGGGAGGTGACCCTGCCCATGGCATGGGGTGGAAACAAGATGAGCTCTCAGGTGCCTCCCAACTCAAACTATCATTTGAATTAACATCAACATTCAATATATTACTTTCATTTTAAATATTCTATCACAGTGAGGCTAAAGATCCAACACCAACACAACGAGGTATGAAAATGCTTTACAAATTGCTGTAGCATTTAAAATGGATCAATTGCAAAAAAATCTGTACATTTGAAAACGACAGCTGCACACATTCTGCCTTTCAGGCCTGGATATCACACGTTGTTTACAGTGGAAGAGTTTGAACACTGTGAGGACGTGGCACATGAGGAGATGGTTCAGTGCTGAACACCGTGGTGTTTAGTTGATGACCTTAAAGATCTTTTCTTGGCCTTAGTGATTCCATAATTCTTTCTAGGAAAGGAATATCAGCTCCAGATGGGAAAGAGAAGAGAAGGGTTAAGATCAGTGGCTGAGGAGCTGTGTTCTGCTGGGCTGTCCTTTCCATGGGATGTGATGGCACTAAACTCCCTCTTACAGCAACAAAGCCACAACTTTGTGTTTTAAACTGTTGGGGCTGCCTTCAGCTCTTTGGCAGAATGAGGTTTTTAATACTCAATTTCCCTCCTTTTGCCTCTTTCTGTTTGGGTGTCCTGAGCAGGGCCAGGAGTTGGACTCGATGATCCTTGTGGGTTCCTTCCAACTTAGGATATTCTAAAATTCTATGAAGAAACAAAGCTGGAATAAGGGTGTGGGAAAGTGTCCTGGCTGGATAAAGCAGGTTGTGCCTTTATTTACTGTAGAACTTTCGCTCTGTTTATGCAGTGAGTTAATGCTGCTTCACATGGGACAAGGCTCTGTATGAGCACATCTGCAGCGCTGGGTTCCTCGTGGTTCCTCTGCCAGCATTCCCTCTGAAGAGTAAGAATCAGATTTCAAAAAATATGCCAAACATCTGGTAAATCAGGACCCTCTGCGTTTATTTTGAAATATTTGTTCATGAGTAACACAGCTATGCCAGGTGGTGATTGCTGTAGGAACCTTTTCCTACTTTAATCTGGATATTATGCCATTAGATTAAAAGGATCCAGCTGTAGGTCAGCATCTCCCCCTCTCTGGGTTGTGCTGAGAGAATCCACCCTGCTCAGACACACACCTGTGACTGAATTATATTCACATTTTGTGCCCTCTGTATGTGCTGATCCCTCCCCCTGCCACCCCCCGATCACCTGGACACATTCCAGGTTATTTGGGAATCTCCTTATTGCAAAATATTGATTTAATGAACTCTGAGAAACAAAACATCAAAAGCCAGGACACGGGGAATAAGCAAGTAGAAATGGGAGTGCTTCATCCAAGGGAAAACAATAATAAAAAAAAAGAACCAGGACAAATACATTTATCTGCCATGTTTTAAAGGATTCCTTTTCTTCTCAGACATGAAGCAGTTGGTGTAAGACAAACATGCCAGCAGCTACTAGCCATGTTAGCTCCCTGTTGTGCTCAGGAGGGCAAGGAAAGAAAACAAAACCTGGATGAATCATTGTTTTCCAAGGATGCTGCTTCCCCTGCAGATATTTACAGGTTGTTTTTTAGGAAAACTTTGAGCTCACACACTGCCCACTGATTTTCCATTTTTATGGCAGGGTCATAACATTACTGCATAATTCACCATGTAATCACAGAGATCTTCACTTGTTTTGATTAAAGAAAAAAAAAAATGCATCAGCTAAGCTTAAATTATGATGTCTTTTAGCACAGTGCTTTAAGAAAGTCCAAGAATCATTACAGATGGAAAAGACCTCCAAGTTCACTGAGTCCAGCCTGTGACTGACTCCCACCTTGTCACCAGCCCAGAGCACTGAGTGCCACATCCACTCATTCCTTGGACACCTCCGGGGGTGGGAACTCCACCACCCCCCTGGGCAGCTCCTTCCAGTGCCTGACCACCCTTTTCTCCAAAGAAATTACTGCTCATTTCCACCCTGAACCTCTGCTGGAGCAATACAAGCCATATCTGTGCTGTGAGGAAGGTGTGTGGGGCTGATATTTGGTGAATCTTAGAGAAATCCAGCACCAGCCCGAGCTTTCCCAAGGAAAAAACATTTTTCCTTTTTAGAGACCAGTTTTGTAGGCATTTCATGTTCTCAAGAAGAGACTAATAGAAGTTTTGCAAACATCTTTTGTTCTCAGAATAACAGGTGCTGGTTTTCACTTTCATTTATTATTTTCTCGTCTGTGTTTTCAAAATGTGCTCTCTCTATCTCACCCAATGGTGGTAGAGAGGTGGTGTGTCATTTAACCAATCAAGTAGCTGTTAACAAAAGACTCTATAAAAAGGAATGGATTGTTTAATAAAAAGAACCTTCTGATTTTCTGAGAAACTTGAGGTTTCACCTCATCATTCTATTCACAACAGCGACAGAGGTTGTTCTCCAACCCTGTGGTCCAGCTGACACTGCTTGATGTCCCCTCTGGTAAACAGGGGGGGGGAACTTTTCCATTCTAGAAATGGAATTCTAATTATTTTTCTTTTTAATTTAATAATTATTTATTAAATTATTAAATTTAATAAATAATTCTCATTCTAATTCTTTTCCATTTCTAGAAATGTGGCTGTTCATCTTGAAGAGTTCTGGAGCTTCTTTGGAGCAGGAACCTTTTTGGTACCCAAAAAGCCAAAAAACCACCTCAGGGTCATTCAGTCAGCCATTTTAGAAATGAACTCAAACACATAACACCTGGTAAACGTTACTTTCAAAACTGAAAGTTTTTTTAATTTGAAAAGTGTTCCATAGCTTGACAGCATTTCCCACATATTTCTACTGTCTTCCAACTGGAAAAATGTGGAAAATAGTAGAGAAGTGTGTGTGTGTGTCAGGAGGGAAAGCTCACTCTGCAAAAGCCTGGAAACATGTTTGGAAGCCATCTTTTTCAAAGTGCAGTTGAAGTTAAATAAAATTAAACTAATTGAAATCTTACTTTCCTAAAAAAGTTGCAATTAAATTGATTAATTTTACTAATAAACTAATTAACTTATTTTTCTAATAATAACATTTTTGTCAAAGTTTTCTGACACATTTTAATTCTCCTAGAGGGGATGGAGCATTTGCTTTCCTTAGTCCTCTAAAAATAACAAACCAAGAGACTCAAGGAAATAACATTAAGCATTAATTGAAAATGACATTAGAATTGCAAAGCCAAAGATTTAAACTTAAAAATTAGCAAATTGAGGCTCCTGTTTGATTTCATTCATCATTCAGGCCTGAGCTGTCCTTGCTGCATGCTTCATTTTGTTTTCCATCACCTGTTGGGTTGTTACTGACACAGAGCCAAGCACGCACCGACCACCTCCACGTTACTGCTGCAGGAATTCCTGGCTGCACAGGAATAACTCAGCGTGTAAAGCAGAGGTAATTCTGCACTGGGCTCACGTCTCCAGCTGTTCTCTGTTCATTATTCCTTTAACCTGCATGCCTGCAGTTGTGTGTTTACACCGAGCTGTCAAAGGCCCAGCGTGGAGCTGGGATATTTCCAGTGGAGCTGTGGCAGACGTGGCTCAATGGCTGATGGAAAAACCTTTGGCTTTTTACAGTCCTGAGCAGATCTGTGGCAAACACTCAGCCAAACAGCATCTGGAGAGCCAGTGGGAAGCAATGGAAAAGGGGAAAAGCCTTTACTGTGTGTGAATAAAAGGCAAATATCTCCTGGATTGGCACCTCCTGTCCTGACAGCTCAGCACTCTGAGCCAGAATCCAAGATTTTTAAAAGCTGTGTTGCTGCTGATGAGGTCAACGTATCACTTGTGGCATCATAGAATCAGAATGGTTTGGGTGGGAAGGGACCTTAGAGATCATCCAGTGCCACCCCTGCCATGGCAGGGACACCTTCACTGTCCCAGGCTGCTCCCAGCCCTGTCCAGCCTGGCCTTGGACATTCCAGGGATCCAGGGGCAGCCACAGCTGCTCTTGGCACCTGTGCCAGGCCTCACCACCCTTAGAGGGAACAATTTCTTCCCAGTTTCCCATCTCACCCTGCCCTCTGGCAGTTTAAAACCTTTTCCCCTTGTCCTGGCACTCCAGGCCCTTGTGAATAGTCTCTCTCTATCCTCCTTGTAGGCTCCCTTCAGGTCCTGGAAGGTCACAATTAGGTCACCCTCAGTCTCTTCTCCAGGCTGAACAATCCAAATTATTTCAGTCTTCGCACACTGCAGAGCTGCTCCATCCTTCTGATCATCCTGGTGCCTCCTCTGGCCTCCCTCCAGCAGGTCCCTGTCCTTCCTGAGCTGGGATCCCGGGGCTAGATGCAGCACTCCAGCTGTTAATGGCAAGTGAGCTCTCAAAGCTTGCTCAGAAGGTTCAACTTTTGTTGTCTAAACAGGGACAAAACCAAAAGGAACGCTGCTAAAATCACATTTTGTTGTATAACCAAGTGGGAATGGCAATGGGAGCCGTGACAGGCAGTGGGGTCTCCCACTGGTGGTGAACATGCCCCCTCTCCCCTCTCAGGGTCCCTGTGGTGGATTAAACAAACTGCAGGAAATGTCAGCAGAAACTGAATAAACAATCTGTGTTTGAATAGTGGTGGCTGAATAAATGACTGGTTTGATGGCAGCCACTGGAGAAGGGTTGAGTCAATAACAGACACACTCGGGTATGTAAATACGGAGATTTGGGATTGTACTATCAGCATCTGTCAGGTTATGGATTTTTTCCTGCATTAAAAGGGAATATAAAAGAGGCAGTGGGAATGCAGGATAGTGTGAGCATGGTCAGCTGGCTTGGTTTGAAAAGCCAGGTGTCTGCTAAGGAAGGCAGGAGCCTTCCTTGAAATGGAAAATGTAAACCTCCTCCCTCCAAAGTATGATAATTCTGAAATTAAGGGGCTCTCAGGCAAAGATATGGGGATAGGAATAACTGTTCTCTACTAGGAAAACAAAACAAAACAAAACCCCAAATGCAAGAGTACAAAAGAGTCAGAACACAACCTGACACCCTGTGGGTCAGGGTGGTGGCAGCAGTCCCATTGAATGGTGGCTGCTCCTCCTGCAGTGACAGATGTGGTTCTGGTGGAGCAGGGATCCTGGAGAAGAGTGGAGTTCCCTCTGGAGGTCCAGGGCTGGTGTAGATGGGCCTGGGCTTCCTCTGGGAATGCAGCAGAGAAGGCTGCTCCTCTGGGATCCAGTGGAGAAGGTGCCCTGGTGTCCCAAAAGCTCAGATTATATCCAGGGTGGGATGCTTGGCTCCTCCCCCTGGGCGGAGCTTCTCTCAGTGGCCCATTAACAGAAGATAATTAATAATTAATGGCCCATTAACAGAAGATATTTCCCAGAGTGGGGATTGGTTTGTGGAAGAGATAAAGCAAACTGCTCAATTAACAGGAGATAAACTGCACCACCTTTAACAGGTGGTAGCAAATAGAATCCACCCTTCTCTTACAATCCAGGACATCAGCACAGCTGGAGGTGAGGAGCAGCTCATGTGGGGTTGTCTTTACTGGGTGCCTCACCTTGGTGCTCATAATCTCTGTCCCAGGAAAATCATCCTTCTGCTTCAGCAAATGAATCTTTTTTAGCTGGGTTGGTTTTTTGTTTGTTTTTTTTTGTTTTTTTTTTTTTTTTAATCTGAGATGTTTTTTACATTTACTTATTTTTCCTATTCTAATAAATCCATCCTTGATCAAATAATCTCACCAGGAGTCTCTGTGTATTACCTGTATGTAGCAGACATTGCTTCACCACAATACACTGAAATCACAGCCTATTCCCAACAGGTATTTTCTAGTTCCTGCTCAAACAGTTTTTAAGAACTATTTCAGGCTTCTTCCTTTCAGGACCACCTTAACTTTGAGTACTTGCATGATTAGAATTTGTAATTTCTTTTTCTTCAAGTTAATTGTTCTAACTTTGATTTAACTTTTTATCTATTGCACCCAAACTTTTTCAGGGGACAAGCCCTGAAGTTCTAGCTCTGAAAGATGGACTACAAGATTATTTTTGCCCCTCAGGTCACACTATTTGGCAGGTTTATTAACAACGTGACCTGAGGAACACTTCAAAAAGTCAATCATTAACTCAGTATTAGAAGGTGAGGCACTGCAGTGAAAATAGATGTCTGGGGGCAGGACAGTTCAAGACATGGCACAGATACCAGCTGCAGGATATTAACATTCCAGAGGGTTGTGCTCCTGGGTTTCTGATGTAAGGACTCATCCTGACCAGCTCAGGGTGCTGTTTGTAGTGCCCTGGGCCCTACACCTGCTGCTCTGCAGCACAAGACTCTTCTCAGCAGGAGTTTACACATTTCCTGTTTGGTTTTGCCTTGCTCTTGCCTTTCCTCTGTTCCAGACTCTGCCTTTGAGCTGGGCAGGTTATCCTGGAGTTCTTTGTTCTGGTACAGTCAGCATTCCCTGTGCACACTGATCGAGAGTGCTGCTGAGGACAGCCAGGGCAGCTCCTCTGCCAGAGCCTGGGTGCTGGAGTGAGAATCATCCCCACCCCTGGTAAAAGTGAGAATAACAACCCAAACCATCCCAGGCTGCTGAGGACAGCCAGGGCAGCTCCTCTGCCAGAGCCTGGGTGCTGGAGTGAGAATCATCCCCACCCCTGGTAAAAGTGAGAATAACAACCCAAACCATCCCAGGCTGCTGAGGACAGCCAGGGCAGCTCCTCTGCCAGAGCCTGGGTGCTGGAGTGAGAATCATCCCCATCCCTGGTAAAAGTGAGAATAACAACCCAAACCATCCCAGGATTCTCTAACTGTGCCCGTTCTCACCAGAACAGAGATTTTTGGAACTTTTTATGATGCCTTTAGAAATGTTCCCATGGTGGTGCTGGTCATGCCAGGGAGCTGCCACACGAGCAGAAGGCTGCATGGAGTCTCTAGAGCCTGGTGCTGGTGCTAGGGCTGCCAAATTCCTTCACCCAACAGCTGAGGCTGCTGCAGCTCCTTTCCCAGGTGCATCCAGTGCACTGGCAAGCAGGGCTGGGCACCCTGTTCCCCTCATTAGGTCCCTGGAGCTCTGCCTGTCCATCTCACTCTGCACCTCTGTGTGTGTGTGAGGTGAGTGTTCTGTAATGCTCACCCTCATAACGTGGAATAAATGCCTCTGCCTTTGACAGGATCAGGGGTAACTGTCTCCAGTTGTGCCAGGAGAGATTTAGATTAGTTATTAGGGAAAATATTTGCACAGAAAGGGTTGTAAAACGTTGGTACGGGGTGCCCAGGACAGCAGTGGAGTCAGATCTCTGGAAGTGCTCGAAAAAGAGGTGGATGTGGCACTTTATGGTCTTATGATATGGTTTATGGCACTTATGGCACTTATGATATGGTTTAGTGGTGAACCTGGTGGCGATGCTGGGCTGACAGCTGGATTCAATGATCCCAGAACCATCAAAGCTGGAAAAGACCTCCAAGATCATCAAATGATCTGAGGGGTCTTTTCCAACCTCAGTGATCCCCTGGCTGTGTGATTTTATCACCTAACCAGTGTCTGTGCAGGGATGCAGAGCTGTGTGTGACAGGGAAAAGCCCTTGCTCAGTCCATGCCCTGCTGTATCAGGGCGTCCGTGGTCAGGTCAGGAGAATTCCAAGAAATTCCTGGCTGGAATTGCGTTGCCCAAGGAGTTATGAACCCCTGGCCTTTTCCAGCTGCTCACTAACCCCTATAACCTCCAGCAGCTCTTGCTGCCTCTCTGCTTAGAGTGATCTGATCACTTATTGAAAAGATTTAGTGGAAATCTAGTCAGGAGCTATACGACCACTGCACATACACCAAAATCTTTCATGCTAAGGGGCTGTGGAGGCTCAAGCTGTGCCAGGAGCACCAAGGACCCAAAGCTGACCAAATGTTTGCTGTGCTTTTCATTGCTTGAGTAATCAGGACAATTCTCTGTTAGGCGTAAAATGAAAATAAATGATTAGAATGAAGATGTGCTGAGCTACTTGACAAGGCTTGAGTACAGGGTACAGAATCTGTGGGTGTTTGGCACAGCCCCAGCACTGCAGATATTTTAGCTCCTGCTTATTTTTGCTTCTCTTCAAGTATGATTTACCTTTAAAAAAAAAAAAATTAGCTGCAAAGTAACTGCTGTTACACAACAGATATTCATGATTAAAAAAAAAAAAAAATGGCATGGCAAAGCTCTAGGCATGAGCTGAAAGGTTCCAGTGGTGATCTGAGTTATTCTGGCTTGAAGTCCTGCTAGAGTGGCAGGCAGTCCCTGTTGGAGCACGGGGTGGTTTGGTCTCTCACATCACCCTTTTCCAGGGAAGAAGCCCCACAAAAGGCTCTGGAGTGGCACACGAAACACTGTCCCCAGTTCCTGTCCCTTACTGTCCTCTGTGGACATCGAAAGTGAGGATGGGATGTGAGGAAAGCAATACTATTCCCACAGGGAACGAGGGAGGCAGGAGGGTACAGATTGAGAGGAAAACATTCCTGGAAGATTTCCCTGCTGTAATTTGTTGTTTAAGTGCTTGTTGCTCTCCTGTGAAAGCAAAACCCAGCGACTGCTCTGACAGATGATGTGGATGACAAGTCTGCTTTCACTCTGATCCCAGCTTCCTTCCAGAAACTTGGCATCTTGTTCATCAGTTCTGCTACAAATCTGCATAAAACCCAAACCAGAGCGCTCTCTGGGTTTCATTAACACCTCCCAGGTAGGATTCTTGCTATTGCAGTTTATTTCTTGTACAAGTCATTTTCTTGACTCACAACTGAAGATTATCCTGTTGCTTCATTTATTTGGTGATTAATTTGGCACTGTGGGCAGATGTGATGTAAAGCTCTTAACCATTCCAGGGTGAGATGGAGGCAAGCAATCTGCACCCAGGAGGTTTAATGAGGCATCCATCCCAAGGGAGTGGAGATAATTTAATTAAAGGGAACATTTTGTACTGGACTAAAAAGATTATTTTGTTGACTTAAGACACAAATATTAGTTTTCTTAAAGACAAATAGCCAATCAAAACCCAATATTCTGTTTACCATATATTTTTATTGTGCAAAAATGGTGTTTTTCAGTTTGATGAGAACCCCAAATTTCTGTCAGTTACATTTCACTCACATGGACAATTAAGCAATGCCAAGATACTGATTGGATTGCTGGTTTCAGTGGGTACCTTACACTATTTAGGTAATTTTAAAAAAAGTTTATATTAGCTTTAACAGGTAATACAGCATTTCCTATGTGTTCCTTGTTCCTCTGGTCTTCAATTGTATGTGATGCTCAGTAAAACATTTCGGTTTCCAGGTGTTATTCCCAGAAATCTCATTTGTTAAGAAGAACCAGTGGAACCAGGGTGTTGCCACACGTGCAGAGGCACCTGGAGGAGCACACAGGCACCAAGGTCACCCTGCTCCATCACATCATGGCCTGTCAGTCCCCAAACCTCCCTCTGGCAGCCCAGCCCTGGCCAAGCAGCGCCTGCAGGAACAGGTTCAACCCTCGGAGGTGGCTTTGGTGCCTTGACCTTGCTCCTGACAGAGCCTGGAGCTGCCAGAGGTCTGTTCTGGCCCCTGGAGCTGCCCTGGGAAGTGTTTCCTGCTCCCTCCCTGCAGCTCACAGAATGGTTTGGGTTGGACGGGACCTTGAAGACCACCCAGTTTGAAGCCATTCTCCCTCATCCTGTCGCTCCAGGCCCTTGTAAATAGTCTCTCTCCATCCTTCTTGTAGGCCGCCTTCAGGTAGTGGAAGGGGCAATCAGGTCACTCCTGGTTTCTTCTCCAGGCTGAAGAATTCTCTCAGCCTTTCCTCAGTGCTCCACCCCTCCAATCCTCTGGACTCCCTCCAACAATCCCATGTCCTCCCAGGGCTGGAGGCAGCTCTGCAGGTGGGGTCTCACCTGAGAGGGGCAGAGGGGCCCTGGAGCTGCTGCTGCCCACAGGGATGGGGAAGCAACCCGGGATACGATCGGCTTTCCGGGCTGCGGAACGGGGCAGGGCAGGGGCACATCCACATCCACCTCCACATCCACCTCATCCACCTCCACCTCCACATCATCCACATCCACAGCCGCGTTCGGATCCCGCCCCGCCAAAGTTTCCGTGGCTGGCCGGGCGCGGGCGCTGCTGCCCCGCTCCCGGCCGGGGCTGAGCACAGGCGGCACGGTGTCAGCGAGGCGCATCCTCCGCCGCGCCAGGTACGGCCGGAGAGGAAGGGGTGGGGAGGAAAAGGAAAGGAAGGAAAGGCAAG
>WEZZ01006938.1:43619-112188 GCA_013400585.1 Chloropsis cyanopogon
CAAACCAGAATTAAAAATTAGACTGCTTGAGCAACTTTATTTGTGAAGTTGTAGGAGAGGCAGGGCAGCCATAATATAAATAAATATAAATATAAATAAAATAAATATAAAATAAAATACTAAATCTATTTCATATATTTAGTAAATATATTTAGTAAATATATGAAATACTCCTAATAATTTGTATATTTTACAATACAATAATTTGTATATTTTAGTAAATGTACAAATACTCCTATTTTTCTTCTCTGTTACATCATTGGTTGTAACCCTTGCAGTCAGCCTGATCAGTAATTTCAGGTTGTTCTGTGCTTTGTTTCAATGTGATAAATGTGTGCCCACCTCTAGGAATTCTTTTAGCTTCCACAGGACATGTGGTGACACAGGATCTGGTGACATTGCCAGTAAGGGCTTTGGGAGGTTACCATGGTCATCAGTGGGAACAAACTGAGCCCCCTGGTTGTTTTTGACTCTTTTAGTTCAAGTTTTCAACCAAAACACGGCCCTGTGTGAGCTGCTGCAAAAAAAAATTAGCTGCAGCCAACCCGGCATGGCACCTTCATTTTAGCTGGAAGGTGGAGAACATCCCTGTTGCCCTCACTGGAGATAAATTAGTGTCTGGAGCTCACTGCAACCTGCAGATACTTGATCCAGTGAACTGGGTCGTTTATTCTGGTTTATTTGCCAGCTGGATTTTAGGAGCTTGGAAAAACCAAATTCTAATCATGTTCCTTAGAAGGGTTCCAGTCCCATTATTGTATGGGGCTAAAATGTAGTTGTTTGTTTTACATTAATTTAAAAAAGTAATTAATTTAAATACAAACTCTACATTACTTAGAGGAAATAATGCTTGTTTTGTGGACTTGCATTAGAAAGGGAGAAACTGGGAATTTAGAGCCCAGCCTTGGAATTATCCCTTGTGAAGCTGTCCCATCTCAGGGCTCCTCAAGTTTCTACTTCAGCAGCCTGTGATGGAAAGATCAAGAATGCTGGACATGTTGGAGAGGAATTCAGCATGGAATTGCCTGTGGGATTCTGATGAGAGAGCAGAAGTTACTTTGCTGGGCTGTGAATAAAAATGCTGTATGTTCTGGGTGCTGTGGTAGTGGCCCTGTGATGTTTCAGCTCCTCAGGAAGAGAAATCTTTGAATCATCTGTTGAGTTCCCTGAGCTTTCTTCCTGGGTAGCATTAATTCCCTATCTTTCCAAAATTCATCAAATAACAGAATTTATGCCATGTGGTGGGAAAGTCTATCTTGAAAAATACTCTGTAAGAGAACATGAATTAGTAATGATAAAACATAAAAAGTGCCATGTGTGTATTTGACTCAGCTTTGGGTTTGTGCCACGTTGCATCATTATTTGATTTTGAAGGAATCATTACTTATTCATGACTTTTATAAAATGTATGTAATAGCTGGTTTCCTATGGATTCTGCATAAAGCAAACTTTGGTCAAAGTTTTGCTTTCTCAGTAATTTTTATAAAATGTTGTCGAATTCTTTTCCCTCCTCTGGCTCATTCACTAAAAAAGTTGCTTTGTTTGAACTACAAAATTTGAGTGGCTTTTTTTTTTTTCCCTGCCTTCCTCTCCCATAAAGACGAGGATTATTTAGCTTTACTGAGGAAGTAACCTGAGGTAGGAATCCTTAAGAGCCGATTTGGCAGAGGCACATGCAGATACTTGAGGAGCACACGGAGGATCCTGGTGAGTTCACGTTGCTGCTCCCATCGGGGCAGGTCCCTGCACGCCTGCTGCTGCTGAGCAGTGATGTTGAGTGAGCTAATGGCAGGGAAATAATCTGGGAGAGTGGTGCTGTCTCCTGAACTGGCATCGCTAATCAAGAGGGAGATGAATCATGCATGTTGACATTTCAGCTCTTACCGGTATTTGTTATTTATCTGTCCTTTATGAAAAGAACAGATTTGTGACCCAAGCAGCGTCTCCCTGAGCAGGCTGGGAGCTCTGCAGGGTTGAGGGCAGGCTTGCTGTTAATTTTGCTGTTTGGCCGGGGAGGGATTTGTTGTGAGGGATCTTTCAGACACGGCGATTTCAGAGTCTTGGAGCATGTTGCTCATTAGTTGTTCACTTGTACTTAATGAGAAAGAATTGAGTGGTATGTCCGGAGTGGAGGTCCTGGGGTGGATGAATGATCCTTTCTTGCACCACAAGCAGTTCTATTCATGGTGCCCCATTTCACAGAAGTTACTGAAAAGTCATCTGATGAGCATTTGTGACCTTGCTGTGCCCATCAAAGCGGAGCAGCCTCAAAGCTGGGTTTGTTCCTCGCTGTGCTGCAAGTGTGTGCAAATGCCAAAAGTGTGGCTGCCATTATCCCAGAGCTTGGGAGAATGGAGGCAACCCTTCTTGCTGCTCTTTCCTCGAGTTTTTAATTGCTAAATTTGTCATCATTTCTTTCAGAGTAGCTTGCACGTGAGGCAGCAGAAATCTCCTTGCTATTTGAAATTATTTGTCTTTACATGCACATTTCCACATGTTCTGGTTTGCAGAGATCAGATTTGCACATTTCCCTTTGCAGGTTTCCAGTGTGCAATAGTTGAAGCTCATATCACACCACTAATGAAATTCAGCTGACTGGTTGAACTACATCTTTTACCCTCATCTGCAGGGAATATTTTTGAGATTAAAATATAGAATAGCTGCACAGCTGAGGAAAAATTCCCAAATAACAATCAATAGGGTAAATGCATCACTTTCCTCTGAGTTCTTCACTTTATTGGTGAATATTCAATTGTCTTATTTTTGCTTATATCAGCTGAAATTTCTAATTATGGTTGAATTGTAGTGATGTCAAATTTAAGATTTGTAATGATCTCATTAATGAAAGAAGTATTTTGGATAGGTGAATTGTTATTTGCACTACAAGTCACACTGAGTATTTGTTATTAATTAAGAAGTGTGAGAAAAGAGATGGTTAATTTGTATTTTATGATGGGGAGCTTCTTATTTACTTACTTATTTCCAAATATTTTGGGTATTTATTTGCTTTTCCCCTTTATGTCTGTACAATTTCCATGGCAGGTACAATAACATTTGACAGATTGCTGTTATTTTTCTGTATTCAGATTATTTAACCAAAATGCTTTTACAAAGCAATCAGTAGGAAACACCTCTGCTGCAGTTTATATTTTTTATATGCCTTAATGAGTAAGGCTTGTATATGGGTGTAAATGATTTCCTCCTTTTTTTGTGTTCTCTTCAGGCGTCTTTCCTAAAAATTTGTGTTTCCTTCATAGTTTGGATGAGAAACAGAGAAACCACCAGTGCATATGAAAAATACCAAAATTAAAGATGGTGTATAACATCTTTCAGAATGGGGGTTTGAATATTTGGAGTGTTGGTGGTTCAGAAAGCAGTTGTGCATTGCCTCCAATAGGCTGAAAATCATTAATTGATATTCTTGAAAGTGTCTTATAATCTTTAACGTGGGAACAATTCTGGTCTCCTCTGTCCCTGCCAGTCACCTTGTTGGTGATTTGGATTCCCCTGGAGGTGAATTTTCTGTCCTTGAATTGTGGAGTGTGATTGAGTTGGATCCTGTGGTCAGTGTTTCAACAGTTGATTTAAATCTTGGTGATAATATAAATACTGTATTGATGGGCTCTGGTGCCATGGCTAGCATTTCCAGTGGGCTGCCTCTGGCTGAGTTTATAAAATACTATTTCCAATAAAGTCAAGGAGAAAATATAAAATAAACTGGGAGAAGGCACTGGAGAGAAGAAACAAATGTGGATTTATCCCTGGTCCTGTATCTGGAGGTAGAAATGTTGGGGGATTTAGATTCTTTCTGCATTTCTTAGATGGAATATTGCTTATTGGCTTTATTATTCTAGAGAAGCAACACAAAAGAAAATAGGGTTTATCTTTGATTGCTCTTTGAGGAAGTTTTGCCTGCCCTGTGCCATCATCCAGCTGGGGATTCCTGCTGAAAGCTGCTGGTTGCTCAGCTGTGCTGAACCAGATGCTTGGGTGTAAGGTAAAAAGAATAATCCCATTTTACTGCCTTCCTTCTGGTGTTCTTGCCCTGAAATTGCTCACTGGTAGAGCTGATCAGGTGGAGTTAACAGTCCTGTTTTGTCCCACCAGCCTGGCACAGGAGATTCTGGTGCAGCCTTTTTCCATCTATAAAAGCGAGCTTCTGCTGTTTTCACTTCTTGGGTTGGCTCTCCTAAAGTTGGCATTTTTAATGAAGAAATATAAGAAAGTGAGGGGACAATGTGCAACCAGAGTGTGCTGAGCAGTGAAGCATGAATATTCCTGTGGTTGCTCCTTTTATTTACCTCTTCAATAACAAATGATTTTCCCTTCTGCCTTATCTTTCATTGTCTTGTGTAGGATTATTCTCTGTGCAGAAATTATTTTTGGTAGTAGGGTGCCCTTAATGATCCAGATAGTGGTGTGAAGAGGGCTAGAAGATACCAGAAGATAAAGATTCAAAGTGCTTTTGTAGAAACAAGTTCATGTTTTTAATGCTGAGAGGTGTCTGTATATTCTGGAGTTCACCAGGACTGTGGGGATGGCAACATTTATTCATTTGTGGTGCTTGGAATTTGAAATTGGTCAAAAAGTGTTGTCTTTTCAGGCCTGAAACCTCTGTGCTATTGCTTTTAAAGCTGAAAGGTGTCAGTGGGAAAGCCTGTATATTCTGTAGTTCACCAGGACTGGGGCAGCATTTATTCATTTATTTATTTAGGGTGTTTGGAATTTGAAATTGTTCAAAAAGTGTTGTCTTTTCAGGCCTGAAACCTCTGTGCTCCTGCTGTTTCTCCAGGCTCCTTCAGAGCAGGCACGTTCCTGGTTCCCTGGCTCAGCTCTGCTCAGTGTCTGAGCAGAAGATCTGGGAGCAGCAGGGGTCAGTGACTGAGCAGATAATTGGGATGGGCTTAGCCAGGCTGGTCCTGCAAGTGCTCCAGAGGAAAATCTTCAGCAAAGGGCAGTCCAACAGATAAACAACTTTCTATCCTTCAGGGGGTTTATGGAATAGAATATGGAAGGGTTCTGAAAAGTAAAATAGTGAGGGTAGAGTTTTAGAAATCGGTGATACTTGGAGAAGATACACAAACACACACACACCTTTTTGTCTAACTTTTACAGGAGTTGTTAAACTGAGCCTGTGAAGAGGTGCAAATGTAAGTGTGATTTGAACGATCAAAATAAATGCTTGTGTCTGCAGATTTGGCTGGTTTATCCCAGCTTGCAGGCTCTGGTGTTCTTCATGGGACTTTATTTTTAAGGATATTTGGAAAATGATCTGGGTTATGGCAGGTATTCTGTGTGTGTGGCTGTGTGCTGCTTGATCTGTTACTTTCTGTGTAAGTCGGGCTCTAATGCTGATTATCTTTCCCAGCAGCTTTTTCAGCTCCACATAATCTTAGTTTAATAGATAATTTATATTTTATGGAGGGACAAATCCCCCATTTCCTTACTTAATGGGTTTTTCTCCTCTTACTCAAATGATTTTGCTATTTAATTTTCAGTGTAAGATTTGATTAGAGGACCCCAACTCAGTTTCCTGCTGCTTCACACAGTTGTTGGTAGGAGATACTCAGCTTCAGTTGGAACATCTGTGTTTGACTGAAACCTTTCTGAGCAGCTTTTCACTGGCACCAGCCTTTGCTTAATACCTGCATGGGGCTGTGACATTTCCTTGTTTTCTTGTCTTCAGGAGTGGGGATTTAGTGTAACAGGCACCGTGAAAGAAAGGACTATTGTTCTTTGAAGGCTGAAACTGAAATGGAGCTACCTGAACCTGCTTTCTCCTCAGACTGGTAATATCATCTCTGTCTTGATTTAGAGAAAATGAAGAAGCTGACAGCAGGCAGTGCTGCTCCACCTCCTCAGCAGAGGTGGAAAGGACCATCTGGCACTATGTGGGTAGCAGTTATCCCAAAAAGTAATAACAGTGGGAGTTCTTGCCAGTTACAAGTTGTGATCGCAGGCCAAATGGTGTCATTCTAAATCAGCGTACGTTTTCAAAGAGAAAGAGATGCAAGTATTTATTTTTGCCAGCTTGAGAAGTATTTTCAGTCCTTGGGGGGGGCTCTGCTGAGGTTTTAGTTGCTGGCATTTGAGAGAAAGTGTGAGGGGAGTAAGTCAGAGGAGTATGGCTGTGATGCCTGCTAGACCAGCTCCTAGGCATTAAAAAACTTTGTCTTTTTTTTTTGTTATGTAAGCCTCAACTTGATTAATCCATAAAACTGAGGAATTTTTTTTTAAAGGCTGTGTAATGGAGTTTTCTGTTGATTTGATTTAGACTTTACCCAATGGGAACTGAAGATCTCAGCCTTTACCTTTGGCACTATGAACTAGTCTTGAAAAAACTGCTGCTCTAAAATAATGAGAAAAACTTTGTAATGAGGTGGAAACCCCTCTATCTTGCTTTTAGAAGCACTTCAGTGTGGTGGCCTGTGGTATTTTTGGATGTGGCATCATCAGAAGTGCAGCACAGGGGCTGCAGAGCTGGTTAACAGGTTGCTTAGTAACCTGGCTGGAGGAATTGAGAGTGCACTGGTGAAACCTGTGGATGGCTTTGGCTTTCAAGGTGTTGCAGGGATAGGAAGAAAAGATTAGATTCAAACAGGTCTTGGAGAATTGGAAGCTTAGAGTACGAGCAAGTTAATTTCTCAGCGTTTAGTCTGAATAAAAATGGTCAGCACTATAAATACAGAAAAAAGGAGCAGCACAAAGCGCTGTAAAACATCTGAAATGAAAATTGAAAAATATCATTTAGATGTACACAGAGCAGGGGGAATTGTGAATTTTTGCCCTTTTTCAGACCTGGATTCTTGTTGACTTGCTCAGACTCTCTCAATACTNGGAGCAGGGGGAATTGTGAATTTGTGCCCTTTTTCAGACCTGGGTTCTTCTTGTTGACTTGCTCAGACTCTGTCAATACTATGGATCAGTGTGGAGACAATTTCTGCACAGACACAGGGTTCAAAGAGGGCTTTGGTCTTCTTCAGATTTTCTGGGTAGGTGTAGCTGCCTTCCTGTCAGTGTGCAGGGACTTGGCCAGAGTCTTCCCAGCCCCTGCATAGCTCCAGGAATCCTCATCAAGTGTCTAAGCTTTGCTTTGGACTCTGATCTTGTGTATTTTTTTGTGTGGTGGTTTTGCTGTTGTTGTTTTGGTTTTTTTTAACTGTTTCTGCCTCTTGTAAGTGTCCAGAAGCCCAGTTTACCAAATCTGGTCAATAAAGATTCTGTCCAAGCCTACTGAATACACCCCTGCTCCTTGCACTGAGTCGATTTTCCATGTACAAATTTTTTAAGTGAGTTAACAANAGTCTTCCCAGCCCCTGCATAGCTCCAGGAATCCTCATCAAGTGTCTAACCTTTTGGTTTTGCTGTTGTTGTTTTGGTTTTTTTTAACTGTTTCTGCCTCTTGTAAGTGTCCAGAAGCCCAGTTTACCAAATCTGGTCAATAAAGATTCTGTCCAAGCCTACTGAATACACCCCTGCTCCTTGCACTGAGTCGATTTTCCATGTACAAATTTTTTAAGTGAGTTAACAAATGTTATTTTTTAAGTGCGTGCATGTGGTTGTTTAATCTGTTTACCAAATTATTTCTGTTAAAAAATACAGTTGAAATCAGATATGAAGGCACCATTTTGGAATAGTCACTTTAATTAGTTAATTTTTTGTGGCAAGTTTCAGCACTCACGTAAACCAAATCCATGGTATGGCTTGTAATTGTTCACTGTGTTCTCTAATGCTGCTTGGTTACAATTAAATTTTAAAATTTATTATTAATTAATTGGTTACAATTAAAATTTTGCACTAAGAAAGCCATTATGATAAACTTTTGCATTGCTTTTGTCCTCACAGGCAGCTAAAAAAGCAGATCTGGCCCTACAAGGAGCTGGTGTCACCTTTACTGGTGACACGTGCACGTGTTTTTGTGTAGTCAAGGCTTTTGACTCCAGCATAACCACTAAAAATCAGCTCCAGTCTTCATAAATGGAGGCAAACGAAAAACCTTTCCAAGTTTGGATAAAACAAGCTTTAGAGGAACATTAAATCATGGAACATAAGCTGTTCATCATTATCTGGAAACCGAGTACAAATCTTCCAATGACGAGTCCATCTTTACGTACCGTGTGCTCTGGGTTGGTTTTCCTCAGTTTAAGAGAAATATGCAGAATATTCTTGTAGTATTAATGATTACCTGTTTGGATTTGGATGCAGTAGAGCTGGGTGTGGATGTGGAGATTTATTTACCCTTCCCACACGTCACATTCTGCCACCTGCGCTCTTGTGCCTGACGGGCGCGAGTGCTGGAATTTGGGCAGCTCAAACCTCTCTTGTCAACTGTCTGTGCTATAAATCCCCAGATTTACATCTGCTGCCACTTCGCTCGTAGTCTTACACACTTGTGCTGAACTTCTGTGTGAAGGCAGTCCTGCCTGCAAGAAATGTCTTTTCTGTATTGTATTAAGAGTTTATCCATATGCTTCAGGCTTGGAGCGCAGGAAGTCTGCTGGCAGCGGGCCTGCTATTCCATATTCCGAGCACAGGCTCTTTGTGAATAGCCAGGATGAAAAAAAATCCAACCATAAAACACTAGGAGTTGTTGACTGGCTGATTTCTAGATCAGTTGTTCAAGAAAATGTGAATAAATATTAATATTATGTGTAAGATATGATGCGGCGTGGCTGGTCGGGGTGTAAACTGCAGGATGGGATTAAAAATGAGATTAAACAGTGCACAGGGGCTGGTTTGGGGAAGAACAGTCTCCACTTGGGCCTCATTCACTGAGGGTTAGGAGTAAATAATGGCTGTTAATTGGAACAGGTTCCACTGCCATGAAAAACTATACATGTGTTTCCTTTTGACACTCATTTATCATTAGAAAGAGGATCTGGTCTTGATTTTTGCAATTAATTCTGATCAAGAACTATTTATTATATATTGTTCCATATTGGAACATTTTATGTACAGTATGTAGTGCTTTTTTAAAAAATATTCAAACTTTTTTTTACCTCCCAGACTCTACTCCAGAGAAAACAATAATTTTGGTTCCACATAAATTGTATATAGTGACTTTGGAGTTCTCTGTGAGAAAAAAAAACCCCAAATCTCCTTGAAACTGAGGCTGACAAAGCCATGGCTATAACAAAGCACTTGTTTCCTGACTGTCAAGGCTGGTTTTGTTTTTGAGATTTTCCAAACCTGGGCTGAACTTTCAAATGGTTGTGGTTTTTCTGAGAATTTTCATGACACCCCAGCAAATAGAATATCCAAAAGAATATCCTGAATTTCATAAACTACAACAACAAAGGGAATAAAAAATTCTGGAGCCTTTTCTAGCTCTCTGCAAGGGCACAGAGTCTGGCTCTGTCACTTCAGTGTGTGGTAGAGATGACTCAACCAAGCTCAGAAGAAGTTAAAAAATAAGCCCATAGTAACGTGCAGAATTTTATATATAAATAAATCTTTATGGTTTTTGGGGAGAAACAGCTTTTTGTTTGATACAGTCCATGCTTGTATATGTTAAGGCAAATATCATCTTTTCAAATGTTCTGGAGGGCAGTGGAGGAAGGGAAGTTCAGTCTCAGCCTGGAATTATTTTGGATAATTCAAAGTAACTACAAAATTGTTATGTAGGATGCCTGTTTGAATTTTTAAGATACTCTGTAAAACATCATTCACATCAAATATATCTAGAGAGAGCCCAGGAAAAAGCACTGTGTGTCCATTCTCCCTCTGGAAAAAACCTGAGTTTCAATTCCTGCTGTCAAGTTGCTGTATCTGAAGTGCTCGTGCTAGTGGGATTTCATCAGATTTTTTTTTTAAAATAGAAAACAGAAACAGTAAATGATTATTGAAGGTGTAAATACTTCATAAAATTGAATTTTATTACTTTCTTCCAAATAAGAAACCACTTAAAATATTAGTCACTTCACTTACATGCTTGATGTGCCCAATTTGGAGGAAAGATGCAATATTTATAGCTGTTTGCCTTTTAGATAAAGGAAAGATGTCTCCAGATTTCAGATTGTGTCACTTGTGTACCTCTGAGAATTCTAGATTTTCCGTCAGGAGATGGATTTTAGCTGTGTGCAGCTTGCTAGCAGAGTTTTATTCAATAATATGTGGAAACACTGTAGGCAAAAACGTGGAGAAACCTGGAAATACTGTAAGAAAGCTCCAGAAAGAAGCTGGTGTTTTTTCAACTGTGTTCTGTTTGTTTTCCTCCAAAAGTCGTTTTTACCCAGTGTCGATATCAGCTTTTGCATGTTCCTCATTAGAGGAACATCAGCTTGGTTTTCCTTCCTTTATTTGTGCTCTTCCTCTTCCTCCTCCTCCCTCCCCCTCCTCATCCTGCTGTTGTTTTATCTCTGTGGCGTTGTGGAGTTGGAGTAGCGGGGCCAGGAATTGATCTCTGCTCCCTGGGGTGCAGCAGAGCCTTGGGCAGGACCTGCTGCACAAACTGCTCATGGGTGCTCAGATCTTCTGAAATGGAACCATTTGGGTGAAGTCTTCCAGCTCCTCAAGCTGAGGGGATTTTTATCATTCTGCTTGGTAGTAATGGGAAGGATTTAAATAAATAATCACACAGAGAGAAGCTCTTTCCCAAAACTCCTTCCTTTCCCACCAATGTGCAAACTTTTAAACCATGAAAAGCAGCCATGGGGAAGTGTTTCTACCTGGTCTCAAGGGAATTACATGTGTGTGACAATAAATTAAGTGTTTGAGAAATTATTCTTCAGTGCAGGACTGAGAGGACTCGAGGGGTATGTTTGCTATTTGCATTATCACCTCCAAAACACCCTTGGGCTGAGCAAATCCTCTCGTCCTTCATCCTGTGAGCTCTCCCAAAATGATGTCAGGTTGTCACCCCTATTCTAAGAGAGTCTCTTTTCTGGGAATTTCAGCTTCTTTGTTTCTTTCAGAAGGGAAATATTTTCTAGGATATCTCTGTATTTTTCCAGCATCCCTGGATAATTTTCCCTTCTGATTTGTCCTGCCTGTATGACCCAGGAGCTGCCTGTGTGTGAGAGTAATGTTATTTTCTTCTCCCTTGCCTTGAGTTGCTCCTGCAGGTCTGTAAATATTTCTCACTATTTCCTTGTGCATCCTGAGGGTGAAGGAAGATGAGCAAATAAATTATTGGAGAACTCAGGTAGTGAAGATGACATCGAGGGAGAGAGAACAGCAGCAGGATGTTTCTGAATTTGTAAATGTGTTTCCTGAATAGTTAATTGCATGTAAATAAATATGCAGATAGGCTGGTGGGGAGAGTAACCAAAAAGCAGTGAACTTAGTAATAATGCATTTTGAAAATCTTGTTTGAAAAAGGCCCCTAATCTCCTAATGGAGAATTTAGAGAGAACAAAAGCTCATCTGCAGATTAAGACCGACTTGGTTGAGTGATTTAGAAGTCCAACAGGATTTTGACACATTTATACCTGTGCTACAAATGCCAGTCAACATCCCTCTGCATAAAATGGATCACTGCACTCGGGGTGACTCGCTGTCAGCAATGGAGGAGTGTGCAGCTGCTTTTTCTCCTTGAATGCCCATATTTTGCCCTTTCATGGCACCTTGGATCAAAGATTTAAAAAAAATAATTATTATTTTCAAATAAATGTGAAGAAAGGAATTTAAAATTTCATTTAATACACTTTTCACGAGAATTTGTTCGCATTATGTACGTGGGGCAGTGGTTAAGGGGGTGGGTGCTGCTGGGACTGTGTGTAAGGAATGTAGTTGTGTATTTTCTGATGAAAACTGCCTGGTGTTACAGATGCATTTATCTTATCTGCAAGGCAGACAGGCTTGAGACTGAATTGGAATCAGCATTATTTTTCTACACACCCTCATAGTAAAGATTATACGTCACCTTTTGCTCTAAGCAGCATCTTCTCAGTGGATGTTTGGTGGATTTTCACATCTTTAATTATTAGCTGAGTATTGGAAGCTGCTAAATCTTTTTTTTTTTCTCCAAGTTCTCCTGAATTTACCATGTTGTTCATGTGTATTTGTAATAAGGTCTTTGAGACTTGGTGTCTTGTTGACTGCAACCTTCAGTAGAGAATTTTATATGGTTGCCCTTTTTCTAACAATTTGATACATTCCTTAAAACTTTTCTGTGTGCATGTATGTGGATGTATTTACAGCCATAATTTATATTCTGCAGTAGTCTGGAAAAATGTAGCAAGAGTACATTTAGAGAGGACTAAGTAGCATTTCTTAGCTGGCAGTGGGGAAAGAGGTAAATTACTCTTCAGTATTAGACATTAATCTTTCTAATTGCTGCCTGAGTTTTCTACAGATGTTTTAGAGCAAGCTAATAAAATGTGCCCTGACACAAATGATTTTATACAAACAAATATAATTGAGAGTTAAAGAGAAGGGGTGTTGTTAATAATATTGCAATTCATTCCTTGTCTTCCTCTTTTAATTACTTCAGGGGTGTAGTTATTTTAAGTTTGCTTACATAGATTCAGCTGAGCATTCCACTTCGCTGCCAGTATAGTGTGAGTGCTTAAAGCAGGTGGAGTTTATAGCAAAAACAGCCTGTGAAGAAATTGTTTACTGAACATTTTGACAGATCTTTTTAATTAACTGCTGCAGTAGTCATAGAACGGTAATTTTGCAGCAGTAATAACTTCCTAGAAGGATTTCAGGTTTGGAATCTAGTTCTCTGCTGTCAAATCACCTAGAACTGTTTTATATTTCATATATCAATACATGATTCAAACTGTGTTGGGAAGGAGAAAACCTCTTTATTCTGGTGCAAGTGGAAGAATAAAACCCCTTGTTTTTCTAGATAGAGCAGCACAGGGGCTACAACTAAACCACCCTATTTGTGCCTGTGTGTATTAGTGTATTAAAAGTAATTATTATACAAAAAGTCACTCATGGACAGAGTAACAGGAGAGACCTTTTAACAGGAGAGACCTCAGCTTGACACTGAAGGAGTAATTTTAGGTTCACTGTTGACTCAGTTGAGATTTTCTTATTTTAGTTTCTTTTTTTGGGTCATTGTTGCTCTGTGGATCTCTCCTGCAAGGGGCTGCAGGAGCAGCAGAGGAAATGCTCTTCCTATACCCGGAAAACCAAAGGCAAACATGTGCTGTCAGCTCTTGCTTGCTGGGAGAAGGAAGATTTTTGGTTTTGTTCTGCAAACTCCATTTACTATAATCTTAACTGCCTGGGCTTTATAGAGGGGAGAAATGATTTCTTAGTCATCAGCCTTCCTATATTTTCCGTTATTATTTTAAGAATTTCACCTTAAAGGAAGTTTTGAGATCTCTATCAGTTGTTGTGGAGGGGCGTTGTAGTGGCTCAGTGGTTTGGTTAATAGAAATAAACTCGTAAATAAAGTAAACCAAGAAATTTTTAAGAGTTACTTTCATTCCTTTTCAGCTGTTTCGCGAGAGGTTCAATGCTTAAATAATTTAGAAAAATTCTGCACTTGTGTTTAGGCAGAATGTGATGTGAGTTAAATTTTTGTTGGTTTTCTTGGGGAAAAAAAAATCGAGTTGCTCATGCAGCCATCAGTGCCATGTGAGAATCTTGTTTCCTTGTAGCTCTGGCAGTGTCTGGAGCAGTGTGTTGTCCCTCAGGGCTCTGAGTTGTTCCTGCTACAGGTGATGTGTGAGGCATGGCAGGCACCAGCACGGCTGCACGCTGTGTGAGTGAGGAGTATCTTGCTTGCTCTGGGTGTAAAGGAGGGAATACAATGCATTTACTAGGGTAGAATAATGCTGGGGATAACCAAAGGAGCTGTGTGAGTATTTGAAGGTCTCCTGATGGAGCTGGGTTTTAAACTTCTTAATTGATTTTTTAAAAAAAAATTAAAATTAAGACCTCCATTATTGTAATGCTAACAGGGCCTGAAATATCAGTTGTAATTAGCTGAAGTCAGAGCACTTCATTGCATTAGATTGACTAGTGCTGCTTTAAAAATGGGAATTTGGTTGAATTTGCAGCACAGTCACTGCGAGCAGCCGTTAGGATATCTGTGAACAGGATTTTGGGTGGATAACCTGTGTTCTGGTGCTTTATAGTCAGGTACTAAAAGCCTGAGGAATGCTATTGTATTTATCGGTTTCTTCTGGGGAAATGGAAAATTATTCTATCAAAAGCAAACCATTCATCTGGCTTGTGGGTTTAGGGTGATGGAATCACCTTGTGGTGCCTCCATGTTTGTATTGCTTCATCCTGAATTAAATCACCCTTCGTGCTCCTTAGATGCTGTTTGAATAAATACAGGAAAGATTGCTGTGGGTTCTGTAAAAGGAATTGTTGCTTTCTGAACCACACCGTGTTCTGGTGAAGGCACCAGCAAATCATGGAGGAGAAGATCCAGTTGATACAATTCACTTGGATTTTTGGCAGAATTTTAGACATTTTAGAAAAAAGATTTTAGAAAACTCGGTGGGCACAGCATGAGAGAGTCTTGTCATGGACAGTAATGGGATAAGATGGAAATAAGGATAGAAATAAAAAGTCACCTGTGGAATTTGGCACCAGGCTCTGTAGGATTGTGCTAATTAATGGGCTCAGACATGAACGAGACTGAAGATGATACAGACTTAGTACAGTAGAAGCAAAGGATGGCTGAAGGGTTGCAGAAGGGTCCTAAGTCTTTAATTACTGATTTATTACTCAGAATTAAATACAACAAATGTAAGTGCTGCATGTGCTGGGAAAACAAATCCAAGTTACAGAAAATTATGGTTCCTAACTGATTGTTACTGCTTAGTAGAGAATCTTGGGATTAGGACTTGTAGAGCCATGGAAAGATCAGCTCAGATCTTGGCATCTTTAAAATCTAAACAAAGCAATGAAATCTCAGTGAGAATTGTTGGGGATAAATAGTAAATAACAGAAAGCATTATGGAGCTGTTGTGAAGATTTCTGGAGTGGCCGTGTCCTGAAGCCTGAGGTGTGCTCAACTCATTTTATAGAAGATATTTTAGAGCTGGGGAAGACTCAAAACAGGGCATGACCTAGGTAGAAAAGGAATGATAGAGTACAGAGGAGCTGTGCAGCAGAGAAGGAGATGTGTTTTAAAACCAGTTGTTGGCAAAGAGCGAACGAAGCATGGATTTCAGGTGGAATATATGTACAAACCATGTTTGACTCTCAGCATGACGCCCTTGAAATCCTTGCTGGAAGTGAGGTCATGCCACTTTCCTTGTGTTCTTCACTATCTGTGTTCATCTTCTTGCCTTGGCTCAGTTCCTGGGAGGTGTTGCCGAGCTGGGGGGTTGCTTCAGTCGTGTATTAAGGAGGGATTTGTTCATGGGTCTTGTGATCTCTAAAGGTTAACAAGTTAAATGAATGTATCACACAGCTGGGCAGTGGGGATTATGAATATTGCTTTAATAGCAAGAGCCCAAAAGCCAAAAGCAGAGATTTTCCTCCTTTGCCTTCCCTGTGTGTGTTTATAGACCATAAAAGCTCTCTCTGGTAGCTGAGAAAATATTCCTTTTTTTGGATTTGTGTTAAGACTACTCTGAAGTGGTTTCTGCAGTATCGTTTGCATTATTTGGCTTTAAAAGCAATAAACTTTGGAAAATGTGCCATCCATACTCAATTTAGATTTCAGATAATCCAATCTAGCTACAAGACTCTGAACATTGAACTATTTTTCGTGCTTCAGACTCATTCTTGCTAAAGAAAAAAGCCTTTTTGATACGGGTGGTGATGCAGCCAGGCGAGTGCTGCATTTGCTGGAACGCATCTTGATGTCAGAAATGTTTTCTGCAGAACTTGCCTGAGGAGATTTCAGGCCATTGTTTCTTAATAGACATTGTTTCAGAGTATAATAAAGGTGAATCAGGCATTTTGGCTGTGTTAGCTACAGCAAAGCAGAGAATGGGCTGCTGTTAAAGGCTGAGACCAATGAATTGGGAATGTAACCAAAGGGGTTACTTCAGACAGCGTGTTTAAACTGTGAGTTATAAATGAGGCCATTGTATGAGTACATTTGAAATTACAGCACATAGCAGGCTTCAAAAGAATTCAGTGCTGTGTACACAAGCTCCACTCCACACTGGGCTCCTCAGCTAACAACAATCAGGAGTTTCTGGTTTCATCCCACAACCGGCAGCAAAAATGGAGATATGCAGAGTTCCAGTTCTGGCAAAAACAACTGTGGTTCCTCAGTCTGATGCAAGTGAGAGCTGAAAGCCCAGAGAGATTCTTTTTAACAGGAGGAACCAGCTAACCATAAAGCAAGCTGTTAGGGGTCCACAAAAGGAATCAAAGTCCACAGAGCCTTGAGGAGATAAACCATAGCAGACAGAAAACATTCATAGTGAGACCCAGGGTAAGCTGAACACTTCCCAAATCCACGACTGAGTTACTTTCAATGTGACTCCTGAAAACTGCATTAAGAAGTCGGCTTTGAATACCAAGTACCCTCTTAACTTACCCCAATTGTAAACCAAAACATTATATTGGCCTCGGGAGGCTCAGAAGTGCCTTAGTCACTTCAGCTGGAGCATCTGAAAAACCAGAGGTGCAATTTGCTCTGCCCTGCCCTTCCTGCCTCCTTTCTGCAGGGTCCTTTCCCTGGTTTCACATGAACATGGGTGGTGGTGATGGTTTTTTGAGTCCCTCCAGGGCCAGAATGCTTGGGGACACTGCTCTCTTTCATTCTGGGAAAGGAAATGCTCTGCCCATGAATCATGGATAGAGTCAAGGAGTATCAGAATTGTGTATCAAAGTCACGGATAACACAGCAGAGCTGAACGCTGCGCTGTTGCTTTGGGGTTTTAAACGAAGCCTTTACACCCATCACTCACTGAGGCAAATCCCAAATCCTGCCCGTTTCTGGGCATTGAAGAGCGTGCACAACCAAGGGAAACAAGGAAGAAACAACAAAAATAACTGGCTTGCTTTTCTTCTCAAGCCTACAGCATTGGAGTGCTTGAAATGAAGAGCAGTCAAGAAATAATCAACACTCACTCACACTTTTCTTTCTCTAAAGCCGTTGAGCAGGTTTGCTGCTAAGTTATTTATTGCTCCTTTCTGCTGTGGCACCACCACTAACTCCTATATTACTCCAACAGTCTGTCTGTCAGAGTAATTAAACATAGGATGGTAATTAGAGTGTGAAGACATGAGAGAGGTGAGGGCTGGGGACCACCAGGTACCCTAACAACAAAACAGTAACAGCTCCTGCCCCCAGACTGCTGGGGAAAAGGTGATAAATAGGTAAATTTGTAAATTTTGATAAACATGATTAAGATGCTGAAAAATGCAATCCCTCATGTATAGGTCAGAACTATTTGTAAGCAGAAAATTAAATGGGAGCTCCTCGTAATTTTCATATAAAAGCAGGAGTCTGAGTTGTTAAGAGCAGAATGTGGATGTCATCTAGATTTAACACACAGGGTGGATTTTTTTTTAAGGCATACGTGATAAGCAAAAAAATAATAATTTAAAGCAAGGTCAGTTTTCTGATTTTTTTTTTTTCATTATTCCATTGAGGTCTGGATGCTTTCCCATAGTTATTTAGAGTGATGATCATGAAGAAACTGTTGCCAACTTAAAATATGGTAGAGTGGATGCTTGTTTAATACTGTTGAAAATCAGCCAAGACGTATCTAATTCTGGACTGGAGTGTTATGTTGTATGGGTTTATTTGTGGAATTCTTGATTTATCAATGGTCTACATGCCCGTGTAATGAACTGTGGAAGTGGAGGCATTATATATGATAACATATGATTCAAATCTACTTTTAATTAGAGAATATGAGGTTAAGAAGAGAAACTCTTTGTCAAGATGGAAACACAAGACTTATTTTCCAGATTAGTCCCCAGTAAAATCAGGTCAGGCTATTGCATGACAATAATTTAAAGAATTCTGTCATTTTCCTGATCTTTGATTTGTTATGTGACAGATATCATTAAAACACATATTTTGCTTAAAAAATAATTTACTCAAGTTAGAACTGGAATCAAGATTATTTTTAGTCAGCATGTATTTTGTTTCCAAAATGTATATATGTGCAAAGAATTTAAACTGTGATTTGATTTGATTTCAGAATACCATCCAAGCTTACTCAATTTATCAGATGAATACCAGCTGGTGCATCTGACAGCCAAAACTAGAAAAATAACCTCATTTAAAGATGGAAATCCCTATTCATGAGACCATTTCAGAGCCTTTGCTTTCCAGCAGGACTGGTTGAGCAGTATGTTCTGATCATTGGGGCAGTTTTGGTTTTCAAAGACAGATGGTCATTGTGTTTCATGTCTGTGTATTAATGTTCTGTTGATAAAAGTATGAGTAAGTTGCTAATTTCTCTGGGAAAATATAATTAAGCTGTTGAGATCAGGATACATGTGACCTGTGCTATGTTTGGTCCAGAGGCTTCAGATTCAATTAGCTTTGCAAAATTGCTGTGAATTTTTACCTGCTTGCTTGGATTGAGGGGAAAAAAGGTTCCTTTGTTTACTCTAGGATGACTAGAGTAAATAATAATAAATAATAAATAATAAAACTAGTCTTATTTCAGCCTTTTATGTGGATGTTTCTCACTACTAATGTTCAATATTTTCAAATATAGGATGGGTGGTGTTCAGCTCGAGATATCAGACACTTCTCAAAGTTGTTGCTGTGAAATCAAACGTTCTGGTGTGATTTCAGACAGTGTAGTCGAGTTTTCATGGATGGCAGCTTTTCTGGTTTCTGCCTCGAATCTTAAAGCTTCAGATCTTGTTTTCTTCATGGATTTTAGCCTGGCAGGAAAATATTGCAGCTACAATTTGTGTTGCTGTACCTGAAAAGAAAGGGAGTAGTTTTATAATAATATTTTTTTTTAATATTACGACTTGCAGCCATGTCACAGGCCAGAGGTTTTAACCCTCCAAATTTATTGTTATCTTCAGAAACCCTGAATGTTGCTTCTGTGTTTAATCAAGAGGGAATGATTCTAAAAGCGATTCTCTGCCACCAAAGCTGTTTGTATATTAGACTCTAAATGTATTTACTGTGCTACAACATGCCAGCATTTATAACTTTCTTCCAGTTCAATAGCAGAATTTACAAATTAATTAGCGGGTTAAAGGCATTTAAAGAATTAAAGCACTTTAATGACATTCAGTTTTTATTGACAACCCACTAATATCTGCTGCATTCACATAAAGATTTCTGATGTAATCCTGTGAGCAGATAAAAGCTCTGCTGTTAAAAAGCTCGGTGCAAAGCAGATTCAGCTCCTGGAATGCAGATGAGGAGCTCCTGAGCAGATGATGGCTTGGGAGTGCTTGTCTGCAGCTCACACAGCACAGGCCATTCCTGCTCTTTGTTTTACAGGCTAGCACATTAAGAGCTCGATTAAGAAGATAGATGGCAGCAAACTGAAACATTTATAAGGAGTTATTTTTAGTTGTTTCATGAATGTTTTCTGTTTTTCAAAAATGGTAAAGTTGCTGCTTTTGAAAGAAAAACTCACTCACCTGAGGTGTTTGCAAGTAGCCACATTTGGACTGTTGAAAAGAATTGTGAATACCAAATATTTGTTTTAAGATCTGATTTTTCTTTTGTCTATTTAGGATCTCAGGAATAGAGGTTGGTTTTTTTTTTTTTTTTTCTTTTTTTTTTTTTTTTTCTTTTTTTTTTTTTTTTTCTTTTTTTTTTTTTTTTTAGAATCATAGAATCCCAGAATGGTTTGGGGTGAAACGGGCCTTAGAGTTCATCCAGTTCCACACCCTCCCATAGGCAGGGACACCTTCTGCTGTCCCAGGTTGTTCTGAGCCCTGTCCAGCCTGGCCTTGGACATTTCCAGGGATCCAGGGGCAGCCCCAGCTGCTCTGGGCACCTGTGCCAGGGCCTGCCCACGCTCCCAGGGAACAATTTCTGCCCAATATTTGATCTAACCTTGCCCTTCTCCATTTTAAGGCCATTCTCCCCTTGTCCTGTCACTCCATGCCCTTATGAAAACTCCCCTTCCAGGCACTTAAATCATGTGAATTAATATCTAATAAAAGTCTCGCTTGATCTGAGCCTGTTTGGGTTTAGGTTCCACGCTGCTCTGTGTGGTTGGACACTGAGAAATTCGTAGCTGAGTCTTTCTGACCAGACAGATTCTGCCAAAGGCCGAATGCTTGGACATTGAGCTGGTTTGGGGCACAGGCAGTTTGCACAAGGCAGGAAGGGAATTTGGAGAAGGAAAATCCTCTGGCAGAGCAGCAGAGCCCGGGGCAGAGGCTGTGGGACATTCCTGCCATCGCAGGGATCCCTGCTAGGGATGAGCTGCCTTTGGAGGTTTCCTTGCTTGGCTGCAGAAACCTCCCTGCTCCCGTGGAAAGGCTCTGCTGGTTACTAGCTCTTTCTTTGTTTTTCCAGAGAAATGAAAAATTGAAAGCAGGGAGGTAATTGGCAGCCCTGAAAAAATAAAATGTGGTTTTTGATGAATTTATGGAATGTCTTAGAGTTTTACATAGCAAACTATTAATCTAAGAGCATAGGAGAAGTTGCTGTTAGGTTCTGGGAGCACCATGAAGCCCAAGTAAAGCTGTCAGTGACTTCTCAGTGTCTTCTTGCAGGAGAACAGAAAACCTGATGTTCAACTGATGTAGCTGAACACTTACTCTACTTTGCTTTACAAGGTGGCCTCAATTTACTTTGATTTTTTTTTTGTTTGTTGGATGACAAATGAGATGTGTCTCTATTTCCTTCTACTTGCTGGTTCTCAAATGAGATTTCTAAACCAAAAGGTTGGTGAAGGCTGTAATACAATATTGTCAGCACAAATAAAACACAGGCTGGGGATAAAATAGCTGCTCTCATCTTTTTCAGTAAGTGGCAAGATATATTTCTTGTGGCTTTTTGTTGATGAACTTCATGTTCTAAGTACATGATGACAGAGCGAAGGGCCAAGTGCTGAACCCTTGATTTAGTGCTGGATCCCTCTTGGGAGTTCTGTTTATGTAAGGATTGAGTTTAAAAAAAAAAAATACATGGTGGGAAGGGTTTTAGCAGGAGAACTTGATGGGATGAAGGGAAATATACTTGTTAAATCATGTACTGTATGATGTGTGTCAAAGGGAAGAAAATCTGCTTTTTTTCTCTCCCCATTTGACAAGTGGTGAGAAGGAAGAGGCGAGTGACCAAAGTTAGTATTGCTAACAGCAATTTAAAAGCAGGAACATTCACTTTTTAACTGTAAGGGTGAAGAGTGGGGTCTGCCTGATGCTTACACAGTAATCCTCTGGAGAAGTTGTGGGTTTATGGGGTTATTGTAGCTCTGTGTGTGCATCTGGACAGGCTGGGGCACAGAGGGTGCTGAGATGCTGCTGCTAAATTCTTTTGTGTTTCTTTGTCTTTTCAGGACTTGCAGTGAATGGAGGAGGACACTTCTTGCTAGAGATTGAACTTGTCTAAAGATATCAAGGTAGGAGAATTTTTTTCTTCCCACAATGCCATGTGTTCTTTGCAGGCATGATTAAATTGTTTAAATCGAGTTGCAGTTGTCTTCTGTTTGCAAGTAGCCACATTTGGATAATTTAAAATAATTGTGGAGAATACCAAATATTTATTTTAAGATCTGATTTTTCTTTTGTCTATTTAGGATCTAAGGAATAGAGTTTTTTTTTTTTCAGAATCATAGAATCCCAGAATGGTTTGGGGTGAAATGGGCCTTAAAATTCATCCAGTTCTGTTGTTTCTTTGTTAATGTGTGACCACCTGAAATTGGAACAAGGGCCCTGTATTTCTATAACAGTTTCACCAATTTTTAACCCGGTTGTATTAGAGAAAAAGATGAAGGAGCTTTCATGTTTTTGATCATTCTCTTTTCTTACTGGAGGTAGGAAAGGAAGGAGGATGGATGTAATAAAACAATATATGGGCTTTCATGTTATTTATTGAGTTCATTCTAACTAACTAAAATAGTGATTCTCTTTTGTAAATGCAGTGTGTAATAGTGACACTGCATTCTGTAAAAATGTGCTTTGGTGTTTTAGTTTTTCAAGGTTTTGTGTTTTTTTTTTTTAATATAAAATCCAAAATATTCCGTGTTCTGAGAAAATCTCCAGTGCTTGCCAATGGATTGAACTCCAGTTTCATATTAAATATTAAATATTATTGAGTGCTGAGCAAGTTTGCAGAACAGGCTTACAGCAGCTCCTTAATTAGGTCTGTATTTTAAGATGTATTTCTGATTACTTAAAAATGAAGAAATAATTACAGTTTCCTTTGATCTCTTGGAATAGATGAGTGCTATAACATTTTCTGACTTTACACATTGCCCACTTTTTTTGTTTTCATTTTCTGTTGTAATAATTCATCTTCCAAAGTAACTTGAGATTGATAGGAGCCTCAAGCAGAACATCCAGTATGGGGCTGGTGTGATTCTGAGTGACAAGTTTTTGGATTGGTTATCATTTTTCTCCAAGGCTGGGTAATTATGACGTTGTATATGGAGAATGGAAGTGTCCTTTGTGAATTCAGTCTGTATCATTAATCTAGAATTAGAAACCAGGTTATGCAAAATGACAAAGCCTGGTTCAAAATTAAATTTCCTGAATTTCAAGGTCATCCCATTTTCATGTTGAGGAGAGAACGGACTTTTGGCTTCCTCCTAGTGAGTGATTGCATTCTCTCTGCAATGCTTCTGATCTCGTTTTAAATAGGTGTTAAATGTCAACACTTAAATAAGAAGTATTGCTGGGGAAATCTTTTTTCCCAGAAAAATAAATTCAAATGTTGACCAAAAAGTTACGGTTACAAAATCTGTGAGTTGATATTCTGTGGCTGGCACAGTTCTCTGATGAGGATTGTTATTGTTTGGGAGCAGTGAGTTTCTCTGGATTCAGAGTGAGTCACAAGCTGTCTGTCAGTGCAATCTTTCTCTGAGAGCAGCCGTGGTTTTATTCTCCTTTGTCCTTACTTGAAGTATGACTGTGATGCAGACAAAAAGAAAACAATCTGGTGGCAGAGAAGGGGAAGCTGGAGCCTGCATGTGTCAGAACCCAGGACATCCCTTTGGCTGCCCTGGGTGACCTGAGACCCTGGCAGGGAGTCAAAATCACCTCTGCCTTTGATTTCAGGCCATGGGAAGAACTACCAACGCTGTGTGAAGATTTACAGGCCACAAGAGTTTGAGTAGAATGACAGTTAATTTGTCACAGGGTGAAAAAGTAGATTTTTGGGGTTTTGGAATGGGGATTCAAGAGGCAAGATGGAGGGATTTGGGTCCTGTCCTTCCTCCTTCTTGGCCTCCATCTTCTGCTGTGTTGGTGGCACCTTTGATTGGTTTAGAGTAGTGACAAACTGTCTAACGTAGGTGGTAGGTATTGGAACATTATTGTAAACAAAGTACATGTAGTTTTTAGTATAAAATGTTAAACACCACCTGAGGGGTGGGAGAGAGCCTGAACCTGACCTGCTGAATGGACCTCAGCTGGCCAGGGAAAAGAATGTTATAGATAAGAAAAAATAAACAACCTTGAAAAGCAGAATGGACGAATCTCGCTTCTTCTTTGGCAGCAGGGCTGGGAGAAAAGGACTTTTATCATCATTTTGGGGTCGTTTCAGCCCCAGGCCCTGACATCCATGTGTGTTGAGGGGTTGAGCATTGCTCCTCCCTGGTGGTGTCCTTCTGCCCCACAGCTCCAGGTACAGCCAGCTTCATTCACCCTCTGGGAGTGCTGTGTTCCAAGCACAGCACCAAAATGAGCTGTTCCTCTGCTAAATTGTGTGGGTTTCCATAATAATACAGTGCTTGTCTCCTTCCTCCCAGGCTGGAGCTGTATAAAAATTACCTCTGAACATAAATGCCACAGGCTTGGAGTGAACGTAATCACCACAGACTCATCCAGGAATTTGTATGGCCACGTTCACCTTAGGGTTGTGTTGTTGGGAACTTCACAAACGGGGGAGAATTACTTTGTTATGCTCTCAGAATTGCTTTTTAACTGGAGCATTAACAGCTGCTTCATTTGATAAAATAAAAGCAGGGATTGAGGCCAACCTCCCCCTTCTTCCATTGACCTGCTGCACACGTTTCTCCAGTGGGAATACTGCCAGTGTTTTATGGGTGTATTTTTATGTATTTCTGTCAAAGATAGTTGGAGAGGCAAAGACAATGGGGTCACATCAGGAGGACTGGAGAGTGCAGGAGCTCCAGGATTATGGGAATCTCTGCAGGATCTGTAGGAGAGGCAGTCCAGAGATCTCCAAGTATTTCGTTATTTTTGTTTAAGAGTGGATCAGCAGATTGGCCTTCTCATCAGGCCCCCCATGCTGGTTATTAGTGGTCAGGCTTTTGTGGGGAAACATAACATCAAACAATTAATTTTGTTGTTCTAAAGCCTATTAGAGAACTCTGTTTAATAAACTCTTAATTGCTTAAAGACCTCTAATTGATTGGCTTTAGTGCATTTAATACCTTTGTTGTTTTCTTATTTCCAAATAATCCTAGAAGTTCTTGGCAGGCTTGCTAGGTCACAACAGTGCTGTTTTCATTCCTAAAGTTCCTGGAAATATTTAATCTCTAAACTTAATCTCTAAATTCTGCTTCTGTGTATTTAAATGTGCATGGACCAAGCTGATAAATAGACATTTCCTTTGACTTCAGGGTTGTTGTAATCAGTTATTCCCACCCCTGTGGTGAGTCAGAGTGTTCTGGGAAGCAGAGTTTAATAGATTTGATCGTCCTGGAGTTCATGGAGCTTCTGCCACTTGTCAAGAAATTGTTCTTATTGGAAAAACCACAGAATTCTAATCCTGAGATATACATTTAATAGCTTCTCATGCTGACATGCACAAAATTTGCCAGCAATCTTTGTACGACTCACTGGACATCAAAAGCTCTTTTGAACAACAGCTTAGCTTTGCTAATCAGCTTTATATAAAATAAAATCTAATTTTAGTGGGGTGATCAGAGAGGAGAATACAGGGGTCTGGTTGTTCTGGTTCTATATACCAGGGGTCTGGTGTACAGGCAAAAAATTTTGCTTTGATTTTGTAATCTGTGTCTGACAGACAATATCTCTATAAAAAGAAGCAAAAGTGACTTCTGTGGGCTGTAATAATGTGTAGCCACCCAAAACATGTGGTTTTTGCAGCCTGTCTACAAACTCTGTCTTAAAATTAAGAAAACACTGAAATAGGCCTTAGTCATCCCAGAGGATTTAATGAGATGTTGCTGACTTGTTCAAGCTTAGTATTTGAGTAAGTTTGCAGCTTGCAGGGCTCAGTCTGCCTCTGCCTCCTCCACTTGGTGTTTTTTTCCTCCTCATATTGGTCCTACTGCCTTCTCATTCTCCAGAAAGTTATTGTTTGTGCATTTTATTGAAATTTAGACTTGTTAGAAGATCAAACAACATGTGGCAGAGTGTCTGGACATAAACCAGGAGATTCTTGAGCTGTTTTTTTTCTAAAATGCTGCTTAGAGATTATACCTTTTTTATTCATCTGCTGATGCTGTTTGGAGGCTTGTGCTCATACAATGTCTTCATTTCGTTTGGTAAACTTCCAAATGACGAGATAAAGGACAAATCAAGTGTGGTAGCTCTTGATTACCCAAATTGGGTGTGAAGGATCCTCATCACATCCCTGCAGCTTTTGCTTCTGCTGACAGAGCTGCTGCTGGTCCTGGAGAAAGGCATTAACCCGGGCTGTGGGTGCATTAAGGAGTTCATAGGCTAGGATGAAAAGTTGTCTGATCCACCTCTCCCTAATACTGTAATTCTGTTTGCTGTTTAATGCTTCTAATTCCACGAGCTAATATGACCACCAGGATTTTTAATTTAGAGTGCTTTATTCTTAAATGTTACTTCTGGCTTAGTGGTGTTGGCCGAACAGAGGAAAAGCTGTGGCCACGTTTGCTCAAAGCCACAAAGGGATGCAGCTGTGCATGAAAATGAAAACCAGCAGCTGATTTTGGTCACCTGCTCCTCTGTGCTGTGAACACCTTCACTAATAAGGATAAGAATAAAAGTTTAATGAGTACTTACACTTAGCATACATCAATATTGTGTCTAAGTGACAATGAGGAGCCATGTCAGGAACTGAAGTAGAGTCACAAAATCTCTGAGTGCTTTGATTGAAGGGACCTTAGAGACCACCTAGTTCCAACCCTCAGAGTTGGAACAGAGTCATCTTCCTGTAGTCAGGAATTCCACAGAGAGGATGGAATTAGCCCTTGGGATGTCCCTTGGCTGCTAACCCAGGCTCTTCATGCAGTTCTCTCTCCACTCTGGGGTTCTTGGGAGCAAATTCATGGATGCTCTGTCTGTGTCCTGTGCAGAGCCTTAATTCAGCCCTGGTAGCAGCACAGCACCTCCTGGCCCTGTCTGCCATGTGCAAGATACAGGTAAATAGAATTATTAGCAAACTCTCAGGCTCACCTTTGGCATGGCCTAGGCCCAGGCTAGGTGGCTTCTTTGACAGAATTTGGTTGAATTCAGTTGTAGCTGGTGGCACAGCTCTTCTCAGCTCTCTCTGCAGTGCAAACCAACGTGGGGAAAGTCCCTAAACAATTGTCTGTGTGCCCAGATGGAATTTTTTTGGATAGTTATGTGACAGTGGGATGCTCTGAAGGGGACCAAAGCCTCATTTAGGAGCCTTGGGAATCAGCCTGCACACCAGCTCCTTGTGTTTTGGTGGCAGAAGGGTGCCAGGGGATGCTCAAGTGATTCATAAATGCAAAGGAAATATCGATTCCACAATTTAATACTCATCCATGCATGCACACAGCCTCCCAAATCTGTTTGTGGAATCTGGTGAGTGAATGGGAGCTTGTGTCAGGAAAGGCTGCAGTTGCTGCCATCCCTGTTTGCTTTCTGGGGCTGGGGATGTCTGCACTCCAAGCTGCTGCCCTGGCATCAGTGTCTCTCAGTAAGTGAGTAAACCCTGTTAAAAGGACATTCAGTGGCTTTAAATATTCATACAAAGCTCTTTGGACTGCGTGTTATTGTATTATTAGACTTGAAAGTATCAGACAAATATGAAGAAATGCAAGATGGCATTTACTGAGCATCCTCCAAGGGGAACCAAATATTGTTACAGGAAAAAAATTCATTATTTATTTTTACAAGATGAATGTGTTACCTTGTAACTGTGGAATATCATGTGTACAATAGAAGGAAAATTGTGGTTTATTGTATGTACTGATCAAAGACTCTCTACAATTCTTTTGGTCTGGTTTGAGCTGCTTTTGTTGTAGGTGTTTTCATGCTTTACATACTTTAATAAGTGCCTGTTCCCCAGCACAGGCTGTCAGTGTGCCTGGTGATCCCAGACACTCTTTTATCTTCAGCAATGCTCACACAACCTTTTTTTTTCTTTCTCCCGAGACATATACAGCAAGGAAAATATAGGGATAATGTTTCTGTTTGATTTTTTTTGCATCAGTTACTCTGTGTTTGAGTGACTTGTCTCCTCATGACAATTTATTCAACTCGCAGGAGAATTTGACAGTCAACCAGCCCAGGAGCATCTGGAGTTGTGGTTGGTGTCAGCAGGATTGATTTTCTGAGCAACAGGAAGGGCAGCAGCTCCTTCTGATGGGTTTGGCTTTCACAGTGGTGGGAGGTGGAGGCAGTTTGCTAAATTCCATGTCTTTCCCACTTCTGTGTGGTGATAAATTATTTGGCAAAATAGGTTGCCTCTTCCAGCAGCACTGGAATTGTGTTGTCCTGGAAATAAAGCCTAGGTAACTGAAAGCAAACCAAGTGGCAGGCTTTATGTGGATGCTGCTGTTAGGAATTGTATTGGCAGAATAGTTTTTTGTCATTTTATCTTGGTTTTAGTGCTTTTTTACCTCTTCTCTGTCACTGTGGTGCATAGAGTGATGAGTCTGAGTTTTTCTCAGAAGGCTTTTTATTAAAACAAAGCACTCCTTTTATAGAGTCTTTCTCCAACAGTTACTTATTGGTTAAATGACATGACACCTCTCTACCTCCATTGGATGAGATAGAGAGAGCAGATTTTGAAAACACACACGAGGAAATAATAAATTAAAATGAAAACCAGCACCTGTTATTTTGAGAACAAAAGATGCTTACAGAACCTCTGTCAATCTCTTCCTGAGAACATGGAATGCCTACAAGGCTGTTCTCTTAGAGGAAAAATGTTTTTCCTTGGGAAAGCTCGGGCTGGTGCTGGATTTCTCAAAAAATCCACCAAAATGTCAGCCCCACACTTCTCCATAATGGCTTCCAGCGGTCCAAATGGGAGTGCTGATTTTGTGCCTGTTGTTCTGCTTTCCACAGGGTTTGCCATAAACCAAGTGGAACAGGATCACCATGTTTCGAAACAGTCTCAAGATGCTTCTCACGGGAGGGAAGTCAAACCGCAAAAACAGGTCCAGCGGTAAGTAATTGTCATGTGGAGCGCTGGCACTGCTGAAAGCATCCCCTTCATGTGTGTTCTGCTCTTAGCAGGACCTTCTTCTTGTTAATGAAGAGATGTTGGCAGTCCTGTAGACTCCAAGCATCATTATACTTCATTTTAATACTGTGCTGTGCTTTTAATTTGAAATTATATGTGTATTTGTTTTAAAATGTATGTAAATTATCAGCTGGTTTTATTGGGGAGATAAGATGCAGGGAAAACCAAATAAGAGTTCTACATAATCTTGTAGTAAACAAGCATCAAGGTTTACATTTCATTTATGGAAAGTAAGAAATTTTTTTTCTTCTGAAATGTCTGTGATAACCTGTGGCAGTGAAACTTGCTTAATTACGGCCAAAATTTGTGAGAGCAGCAGCAATTTCTTTTAGGCTTTTATTTTTAAACAGCAGGGAGAGAGGGGAATGGGAAAAGTTCAAATTGAAGGAGAAATTGCCCAAATTTAGTCATTATTTATGTCAATTTTGTTTTTCCACTGTCTTAGGAAAGGAGTTTACAGTTAGTATTGGTTCATGTGGCTTGGCCTGTTTCATCCATGACAGAGACTGGGGGAGATTGTAATTGTAAAACAAAACATTACAAAATATTGATAGCCTTTAAAAACGTTTTTATTCAACTTTTGTAGTTTTTTTCAAAAACTGAGTGTTGGCAGGCTAAGAGCTTTTAATTAGCTCTTTCATTTTGAATTTTAAAGCCATCTGGCAGCACATTTTAAATATTTTGGGATACAGTGTTTTATTTGTGCTCGTGCATCTGTGTTAATGTGGATATTTATGTTATGGATGTTCATATGGATGTTCCTTGAGAAACCAGAGGTGAGGATGAGGAGGCACAGTGGTGGTGAAGGCAGTGGGAAAATGGGCTGTTTTAAGCAGTAGTAGTAACAAGCAGCAGTAGTAGTTTAAGCAAGTTATTCTGTGTTTCTCACACTGCCAGAATTTGGCCATGGTTAATATCTTTAATATCTTTAATATCATCTTCTGCCCATGTTATATTTGGGGAAGGAGAGTTGTGGGGTTTTGCTGTGGGGCAGCACTGATGCCTTAGACATCAGTGGTGTTTAATTCAGTGTCTGGTGGCAGTCACAGGGTGTTGGTGGGTCCTGAAGGTGCTGTCCTGGGCAGTTCAATCATGCACCGTGGTGTTGTAGTTGGTGTTGATCCCAAAGCAGGTAAAAGTCAGTTTTGCAAAGGCTCCACGTGAATTCAGGCCTGAGGTGGTGGCTGTTCATTGTTTTTGTGGAGAAGATTTCCTTCCCACAGGAGCTCCTCAGTCTCTTGTAGCAGGAGTGGTTGGTGTCAGGGCGGTGCCTGCATGGGAAGACGTGTGAGCAGGTGGCTCCATCCTCTTGAGATTTGTGCCACATTTACTGTTTGAAAGTACAAGTCCTTTGATGATACCTTTAGAAAACTGTACATAGACAAATCACCTTAAGCTGTGATTTCTGTACAAAGCCCTCTCTTTGTCAGATGTGCTGCTAACAGGCCCCAGTATTCCTTTTGGCTTATCTCCCAGAAGCAATATTAAGGATTTTGTACGTGCCAAGTTCTGCAAATATGCATTTCTTATTTTGTGAATGAAGAATGTCAGTTCTGAAGTGCCAAGATTCAACAGTCTTCCTCCTTTAGAAACTGCTGAGCAACTTCTCTGAGAGCTGTGGTTAACTTTTATTTTACCTCAGCCAGGGTGGGTTTTCCCCTTTGCTGCTTGATGATGTTGGGATTCAGGAACACACGAAATATTTATAAAAGAAGAATAAAATGACATGCCTCTGAATGGACAGTTCCATACAGTAGTGCCAGTTAAAATTCTCATTTCATCAGCCTGTGTAATCTCCTGTGATGAATTCTGGGTGTCCTTTCAGAGGTGCAGTGCTGGGGTTCCACAGTGTGTGCTCTGGACACAGAGTGCTCAGTGCACGTGTGTGTGCACAGATTTCATGTCTTCTCTTAAGAAAAATTCTCCCATGGCTCAAGAGCACTCAGGATGGTTTACAGCAGTGCCTTGAGGACACAACATGCCTGCAACAGTGTTTTGGTTAGGTTGTTTTTTTAATATAAATGGATATTCCACAAATCTGCCAGCTAGCAGCATCTGTGGTGCTGAAATGAGATCTCAGTGTAGCTGCAGATTACCTTTGTTTTTCCAGTGTAAATTAACTCAGAGATATGCAAACACCCAAGCTTTCTGATTTTTTATATCCAGGGCTATATTACATAAGATGTGTTTGTTTTAAAGTGTAAAAGGACTGTTTTCCTCCTGTGTTATTCCTTCTGGATGAGGATCCAGCAGCATTGCTGTGGCTGAATGGCCAGGGCTGGCAGGTGAATTAATCTGCATGTTCTATTCTCTGAATCTAGAGACTCTGAGGTTCTCTGTTGTTTTCATTTGTTTTTATCAAGGACCTTTCTTGTATTTAACTGCAGTTTTGTTGCTTGTGTGAATCATTTCTTGGTCTGGGTGTGTATTGAAGTAGTGCACATCAAATCAGTCCACTTGTATTCATTCCAGTATCCTGTTAGGGAAATACGTTCATGTAATGGATCCATCATTCCACCTATTACAGTTATCTTTTCCAAGCAGATGAACTATTTCCCTTTTACATTATCACATTGAATTAATGCCGCTGTAAGAGTTTGGATTCCCTTTAGAACCTGGTAAAATTCAGCTGCAAAATTTTGTTTGGTTTTGTATTTCCCTTCACTTTGTGAGGAGTAATTTGCAACGCAACACAAGAATTTGTGCTGTTTATTTCTGACAGAGGCCAAGATAAATGTAACATTAAACAAAAGAAAAAAAAAACGGGGAAAACAAAACAAAAAAAGCCCAATAACAACAAAACAAAAAGCCCCACCCACACAAAGAAAAAACCAAAACAAGGCAGGGAAAATACTCTAAAATCTGAGTGTCTGAGGCATGTAATCCTTAGCATAAAGGGTCTGCTTTTCTCTTCTGGGTTAGTTAGGAGTTACATCTTGCTTGTTCTTGGCTATAAAATGCACAATTTTTATCTGGAGCTTCCCAGCCAGGAGCCTGCCTGTCATTCAGAATATTTTTGGCGCAGGGTTTTTAAAAACCTCTTCTTCTTTCCTGGTTCACAGAAGACCCAATTACTTCTCACTTCCAATGTATTTATAGGGCTTTTTGGAACCTGCCACTTTTATATTTTAATTCCAGGACTGAAAGGGACTCTGTCAAATGCTCTTCTCCTTCGATTCCTGCCTTTTGAAGATAAAAGGCATTTCTGTGAAGGTCTCATTTCTGCTTGGCCAGATCTCTGTGCAGTTTCTCAGCTGTCTGATCTCTTGTGGAAGTCTGGGGATAACTTTTACCCCAGAAGAGTCTGAGGGTCACTACTGCTTTTTCAGTTTTATTTCTGAAAGAAACTGCTGAGTGATGAGATCCAGTTGCTGGCTCCTATAGATGTCAGGTAACTTAATTAAGAAAGTGTTAGAAGTGAGGTATTAAAAGATGCATCATCTATTATGGTCCTGAATACTGACTGTATCCACATGTTCGAGGTGTTCCACCCCAATAATAATTCAGATCCTGTTCTTCCACAAAGATTTCTCATAATGGTTTTTCATAAATCCATTTTTAAACAAGGCTTGAGTATGTTGACAAATCCTCTGACCACAGTAAAGTTTGTCCCTGAGTTTAAGCATGAACTGATCTTTCCTGAAAGTTTGTTTTGCATTTGTGTAATTCAGTGTTTTCCTTCTGAAGAAGGCAATGTATCAGGAAGATGTATAAGTACACAGGCATGCTGTTTTGTTCCTGGTATTCTGATTTATTTGATCAAAATATGTCTTGTTCATGTACCAAACTCTCTTCCAGACAAATACAAAATGTTTGGACAGTGAAGCTTCTGCTTCTCTCCTGCGCTGCTGTTGTACAGAGAATTTTAGCAGCCTTTATTAGAATAACATGTATTAATTTCCTTCTGATTCACAAATATCAGACAAGATTTTCACATGTGTGACCACCAGCAGCTCTAAGAACATGTGCAGAGCCAGAAGGTCCCCCCTGAGCCTCCTTTTCTCCAGGCTGAGCCCCTTCCCCAGCTCCATTCCCTTCCCTGGACATGGCTTTTCTTGCAGTGAGTGCCCCAGAACGCAGGACACAGGACTTTTATTTTGGATACCTGTGGGATTTTGTGGTGTTATTCCCATTTCCAGACAGATTTGTGATGAAATATTGGAGCCAGTAGAGGGAGCAGGAGTTTTCCATCCAATCCCACCGAAATTCCTGTGCTGATGAGCTGAGGAGATGAAGTTACCTCTTCCCACATCAAATGGGAACCTTGCTCCCTCTTATTTTCTCTTTTTTCTCTTATTCAACATAAAAAAGGTATTCTCATATATAATTCAAAGAGAATATACACACTAGCTTCAAAAGGATATAATATCAAATTGAGAGATTTGTTCAGTCAAGCTGTTGGGAAAGTGGAATGTCCTGTCCAGAATGTCTGAGCAAACCTTAATGATTTGTATATCTCTAATAGTTTAAAAATCCAATTAAATCTTTTAGGAAAATAATGTATATTTCAATGAATTCAACATTTTCATCTGGAAAATCAGCAAGAAATCACTTGTTCTCTATCTCATCCAACAGTAGTAAAAAAAAATCATGTCATTTAACCAATCAAGTAACTATTAACAAAAGACTCTATAAAAAAAACCCAAATTATTTAATAAAAAAACCCCTAATTCTCTAAAAACACAAAATCTCACCTCACCATTCTACACACCACACCAACAGGCTGGAGATGTTCCTGTGTTCACTCTTTTAGGAGCATTCCCAGACAAAGTGAAACAAACCCTGCTGTGCTCGGTGTCTGTTACCCAGCTCCATTTGCATCTCACTCTCCTCAATAAAATCCATCCCTGTCAGTCTTGACGTGCTTTGACTTCAATCTCCTCCCAAGATGTGAGATTTTCCTATATCACATTTTTTTTTTCACACTTGCTAAAGATAAATATTATTTAAATTCAGTGTTGCTTGTCCCTGGGAAGTGTTAGTGCAGATTCCTGCAGTTCTTTTTTATATTGACAGATGTTGAATCTGTATTGATCCATTTTAGGATTTTATTCCAGATGTGACAGATGTTTTTATTTTTGAGGGATTTTTACCATCAATGCTGTGTGTGTGAAGTGACTGCTTTTCCAAGACCCACATTCCACTTGGTTCACATGAAACATTTCTTGGCTGCAGGAAGTACCTGTGCCCGGTGTGAGGGATGACTCTGCAATTCCATCACAAAATTCTCTTTTTGGAGTTGCAGTTGCCCTTCCTTTCTCCTTTTTTCCTTAAGGAAGAGTAAATATAACTTAATACTAAGTTCTATTACTATAACTTAGTAATATTTTAATGGAAAAATCATCTTTTCTTTGGGGGAGGATTGACTTTTAAGCTGGACCTTTTCAGGAGTTTCTCCTCTTCAGCCCCTTCCACTGCTCGCACTAACTTCTCCTGTCTATGAGGACTATTTTTTTTAGTATCAGATATATTTTTAGATAACTCATGGATAATTTTTGCTAGAGCTTCCATCTATAACTGACCTATTTGAAGGAATTGTGGAAATTTTTGCTGCAAGATCTTTCTGAAGTGGGAGGATTTATGCTTCCTTTTATATAATTTTCTTTTTGAGGATGAGATGGGGATAGAAGCCGACCCATATTCTCTTAGCATACAGAAAATCCTCAAAATCGAAGCAAATTATGGACATGATTTTATTAGAAGCTTTGACAAGGTGTCCAGACCTCGGCAGAACATACTTTTTGTCATCTGAATAGGTTTGAAAATCTTCTTTAGGTGAGTTCAGAATGATTATCAGCCTTGCCTTCTCCTCTGAGACTCTGTTTCTGATTTGCTGGTAGACAAAACTAATCTATTGAACTGGACTTTTAAACCATTCTTAGATTAAGAAATAAAGATCATGGCTTATCTCATGATTCCAACACACAGATTTAAAAAGAGGCTTTTAATTTATATTTTAATTTATATTTAAATTTTTAATTTATATTTTATTTTTTTTTGTTATGATTTCAAGTGACACAATTTAATTATATACTAAATATAATCTGCTTTACATATACATACTTATGGTGGTTTTAAAATTAATGAATGAAAGGCACTGTATGATTTCCAAATATTATTAGCAATACAGTTTTTTACTCCAGATATTTTTGTCATGAAGCCATCTTCCCACATCAAAATAAAAAAAAGGAAGGGGTGTTTGGTTTGATTTACAAACTCAGTAATGGTGTCTCTGGATAAANTTTAAATTTTTAATTTATATTTTATATATTATTTTTTTGTTATGATTTCAAGTGACAATTTAATTATATACTAGATATAATCTGCTTTACGTATGCATACTTATGGTGGTTTTAAAATTAATGAATGAAAGGCACTGTATGATTTCCAAATATTATTAGCAATACAGTTTTTTACTCCAGATATTTTTGTCATGAAGCCATCTTCCCACACCAAAATAAAAAAAAGGAAGGGGTGTTTGGTTTGATTTACAAACTCAGTAATGGTGTCTCTGGATAAAAGAGTCACTTGATGTTGATAGAAACAAGGATTCCGCTTCTGTGTGAAACAGGTGAGATGAATCCTACCCCAGATTAGAAGTAGCTGCTTTTTTCCAGTGACAAATAGCAGCTTCTGAGATGATGAAGGCACGGATCTGTGTCACTGATATCTGAACCTATTTAGGATTCATTCTGCTCCAGAATAACTCAGATGTTGGCATATATAATTTCTGATTTCCTATACTTGCCAGGGAAAATCCCCATTTGTACTTGTGTCTGAAATTCCTGGGCAGGAATGCTGACAATGTCTCTTGCAGGAATAGGACTTGAGTTAATAAATTTATTATGGCAAGGGTGTTTTCTTGCTGTGTTTTTTGTACAAGCTGCCAACACAGTAGGACCTTAATTTCAGTTCAGGCTTCCAAGTACTGCAGCAATAAAAATAAACACAAACATACTTGCAGAGGCAAAGAATTTTTTTTAATCTGTGCTTCCTCTTAGAAATATTTTAGCCTCTGACCACTGGGTTGCTTTTTTTTTTGTTGGTTTGTTGATTTTTTTTCCTGTGGATTTTCATAACTAGTAAGCAATATGGGGAGTTAACGTAGGATATCCCACAAGAAGATGATGGACTTTTACATTTTGAATTTATCATTGAATTGCAGAATGGTTTGGGTTGGGAAGGGACATTAAAGCCCCTCTAGTGCCACCCCTGCCATGGGCAGGGACACCTTCCACCATCCCAGGGTGCTCCAAGACTTCCAGGAATCCAGGGGCAGCCACAGCTGCTCTGGGCAGAAGTGCCTGTGTTGTCAGGCACTGTCCCAGCAAGTGTCCATGCTCTGCTCCTAAAAACAGGAAGTTTTTGCCATTAAAATGTAGCAGGAGGAGGTGGAGTTAAAAAAGTGCCCAACTTTTGAGAGGTGCTGAGGCGTTTTAGCATCGGATTTGCTGAGTGATGCTTCCCTGGATCTGCGTTAAACCAAACAAATCCAAAATTCCTGCTCTGCCTGAATGACTTTCCTCAAACACAAAGGAACTTGGACCATAAATAGATGGACTTAGGTATGTTTATGAATTGCCAAAGCCTCTTAAGCTAGATTGTTATTTTATAACAACAGCAACAACAATAATAATAATAGAATTAATAGAATATTTAATAGCATTAATAGAATATATAATAGAATTAATCATAGCATAATAATAATTTGTGATAGTGGTACATATTGTTTTCTGAGGCAGAAAAATACTCAAAAACTAAATGATCAGGAAGGACTTTTGAATAAAATAATTATTTTTAGTACCAGACTGGGCTCCCTCTTCTCTCCTGCTCTGTCTGGGGAACACTTTGCCCCTTTCTCACCCTGGGAGAGCAGCAGGCAGATCATGTGGCACGTGGCATTTCTTCCCAGGCTGAAATCCATCGGGAATGCTGAGAACAAGATTTGCAACTCCCTCTCCTACGCCGGCATCGCTGCGGCGTGCTCCGGGCTCGGAGGCAGCGCTGGCTCCTGCAGCAGCAGTGCCAGCAGCTCCGGGATCCTCCCGCTGGCCTCTAGCCCCTGGAGCTGTCTGATTCATTTATTTCGAGGTTTTTTTCCCCCCTGTGTCTTTGTTTTGGGAGCACAATGGCAGTTGGGAGCCACATCTCCAGACGCTGTGCCTTGCATACGGGGATGCTTCTGCAGGGATGCTGGGCTGGGCTGGAATCGGATCCCTCCCTGACAGCTTGACTGGCTTTGTGTGAGTCTTCCACCTTTTCCAGATACAATTTTGATACACTGTGGATTTAAACTATTGATTTATCAGCTCTTACAGTGGAGTGTGCTCTGCTGGTTGCTGTGAGAGCAGCAGCACCTCCAATGCAGTCGGTTCCTGCCGCAGATTCCCCAGCATGCGTGCAGCAGCCTCACCCACCCTTGGATTCTTCTGCCTTAAAAATTGCTTTGTCAGATCAGAGATCTTGAGAGACATTTAGTCACAGTGTGGGTTTTAAAGGCCTTTTAATGAAATAGGAAAGCAGAAATTTTGGGCTGCTGGCACTTGATTTTGTATGAAACTTGTTATGTTTGCCTGTACCGAGACTGCCTGGCAGGAGGTGCTGACAGAGGTGATGCCAGAGGTGCTGTGGGATTTACTGACATCAGCTGTGCTGGTGCAGATGCTGGTGCAGATCTGGCTCCTTTTTGCAGCCCCCTCATGCCAATTGTGCTGCTTTGTGCAGGGGATTTGTTTAGGAATGCTGAAACCTTGAGATTTTCTTTCTCTGTCAGAGCAGTCAGTTCAAAGAATCCAGTTGTGTGTATTGGGGAGGATTTGTTGTGTCATTGCTTTTAATGGAGAACTGGTGGGATGGGGATGGGGGGAGAAGAGGAAGCAGAAGAGTTTCTCAGACCTGGCTGCAGCAGGCTAGGCTGCTCTGCTGATCCTGTGACTGTGATCTCTGAGATCCCTTCATCTCTTTGTAACTGAGAGAAAGAGTTAATAGCCATGACTGTTTACTCTGTCCTTGACTCAGAATCAGGCACTCAGAAGCCTTGTTGTGTTTCTGACCTGTGTCCAGCATCCCAGATGGACAGATGCTGGACAGCTGCTGACAGCAGCTTTCAAAAACTAGAATAATGTGTAAGAGTTAATGGATTTTCTTAACACCAAGATTTTTTTTTTTTAAGATCACAAAAGTTTTTCTCCCTTTCATAGTGAGATGCAAGAGAATATGAATTACTGAGTCAATATTTACAATATTATTCACTTCCCTTGTGGCATTTGACTATTTTCTCTTTTGCATGACAACTTCTGTAAAGCTCCCTAAACAGGTTCATCTCAGTCTGTGCTGATCTTTATTTTAAATTAACACAGATAGCTGTGTTCTATAGCAATGATTTCACAACTGATTTACTTCTGGTGACCTATTTTAGCTGTTGAATTGAAGGATTTGTCGATAGGTTTGGTGTTTCACCACTCTGGCAATTGTAACAGCAACTGAGTTGATTGAACTTCAGGAGTGATACTGTCCACAAATGTTATCTGAATAGTAGGTCATATCTATAAACAACAGCTACTGCTGGAGCAAATACTAACAGCTACCTAAAATCATGCTGCATAAATAAATAAATATTTATTTTATATAAATAAAATACCTGGGAGCGTTGCTGCGATGACAGAGTCCCGATGCACACACAGAGGTGGATGTAAACACAAGCACTTGGAAGTTCAAAAAAAAGTGAGAATTAATATTCCCTTAGAAACAGTGATCTCCCCTTTTTTGCATGTGCAGTGAGATAATTTCATAATTACATGTGGTATTGTTCCCTGCTGACCTTGCCCCTCCACTGCCAGCAGCAGATTGTGCTCAACATTTGGATTTGTAGTGAGGAGAAAAAGAATGAAATAGTTCAGTTTTTCAGCTCCCAGCTGTGGCTGTTGCTTGGTTTCCCCTGAGCTCCACCTTTGCTGCAGCCATATCAAATGCAGCAGCAGTTGTATGCTGACTGAAGATTTAATATCTGCTGAGTCATCTGATTTATTTTTTTCCTTTCCCACCTGCTAAATGCATTTTGGAAATGAATTTACTGTGAGCTTTCTTTCCCCCTTAATATGTTGTATAATTTGGAGGGAGATCCATCCCAGACTCTTGACTCCTGTTCCTCTTCTCCAACCCAATGCCTTTGGCAGCTTTTTGTGTCCCACCATTGAGGGTTGGAGCATTTTGGGGAGCAGGACCCCAGATCTGCTGCCCCCAGCCCCTCCCTTGGCCATGATTGTTGTTCTCAAGGCAGGGTTTGATGCACTTAGGTCTTTCCACATGATCAAGGAGATGGATTAACAGAATCATCAGAGACCTCAGGATGGGTTGGGTTGGAAGGAACCTTAAAGCTCATCCAGTTCCACCCACCCACCCCATGGAGCTTGGTGTCCAACACTTGCAAGGACGACAAAACCTTCAGGGACGGAGTTTCTCTTCTGCTGATGATCATGTGTCTTTGGATAAATACAGGGCTTTACTCCTGATTTTAATACTGAGACTTTCTTGTCTTTTGAAATGTTTAGCCCTTACAGTTATTTTGCATTTGGATTTACATTCACATCTCAAAAGGGTTTTTGTTTTCTCCATGACTTGGAGGTTCTCTGTGGGGGCTCACAGCCAGGGGCCATTAGAGGTGATGACGATAATGACATTGCAGTTGTATTTGCAGTGTGACATCCTTCTGGCAACCAGAATGCAAAAGGGAACTGGGCAAGTGTCGTGGTCTGTGTCGTGGTCTGTGGCCTCCCTGGCAGCTGATGCCTTGCTGGGGTGGGTGCAGCTCATTTCAAATCAGGATTCTGGGCTGCTGGAGCCAGATCACCTTCACATGCAGCTGCTGTGTCAGCAGGGAAACCTGCAAAGGTGACAGAAACGGCCTGGCATCTCTTCAAGGTGCCTGAGCATTGCTTGAGGAAAACTGAGGGCTGGAGCATTTCACCAAGGGAAGAGGGAACTGGAAACCTCTCTCGGTCTGGGCTGTGGTTCCTCTCTTTGTGGGGGTAGACTGAAATTTTTGGTACCCATTTTAGTTCTGCTCTTGTGCTACAATTCACAACTTCCCATCGAGCCAGATCCAGCTCACATGTAGCAGGAGTTGATAAAGTTAAATTATGGCATAACAGGGACCTCCACCAAATGACTTCTGTAGAGCTATCCAGAGACACAAATATATCAAAATGCAGTTGCTTTTAGTATCATCAAAAGACATCAGTGCTAAACCAACAATTGAGTTTTTAAACAGCTTCAAAACTATTTTAAAAGATTTTAAAAGCTTCCCCTTCTCCTGTCATAAGGGGTAAGAACTGCTGAAATGCAGCCTGCATTTGAAATCCCTGGGTTTGCTTTTTCCCAATCTGTGGAGCTGGGCTTCTTTTTGCTCTCAGCTGCCAGAGACTCCATGTACTCCAAGCATCTGTATTGATGGGTGTATCTATTGTTTCTAATCTGGTCAGTTGATCAATGGGGAGCAGCCTGTAATTAATTGTATAATATTGTACACAATGTCCCACTCTGCATTTACACAGATGGATTTGGGATTTGTTAACTGTAGCTGCTTTCCTAAACAGTTTCAAGAGGATGTAATAAGAGGTTTTATTCTTCCCAGCCTTCCTGGTTTTTGGCAGACAAATAATTTTAAAGGGACACAATTTCAAATTTCATATTTCAAGTATTTTTTCTTTTTTTCCTGGATCTCTTTATTCCAATACTTAATATTTTTATATTTTGATATAACGGTCCAAAGTGAAGGAACTCTTTGAAGATGCACAATTTGGTTTTTATCTTGTGGGATCAGTAGGAGCAAGTAAAACCTTCCTTCTATCCCCGAGGACCTCATGGATTTCATTGCAGTGAGCTGGGGCAGAGGTGGAAGGAGCAGCAGAGTCAAGCAGCAATTTCCCCAGTTTCAGTCTGCCGGAGGGACCCTTTGTCCTGCTGTTCCTCTGAGATAGGTGATGGGACTCAAGGAAAAGTTGCATCTGCCTGACCTGTCCACTATGATGTTCTACTTGTGCTGTTTTGGTTCTCATGCAGATGGAGGGAACGAGGAGCCACCAGACCGAAGACAGGCAAGTGTAGACTCCCGTCAGAGCCGAGCTGGGCAAGGTAAAACCTGAGTGTGCTCCTGCCTCGGGGCCTCGTGTCCTCTGTCCACCTTTGGCGTTCCCCACGTGTCGTGTTTCTCGTCAAACCGTGTCACCTGACAGACTCTGTACCCATCATTGTTACCCACACAGCCACCAAGGCTCTGAGAGTCACAGACCAGGCAATCTTTGAGTGGCTGGAGGAGTTTAACCCAACTCCTGGTGCAGCACAGGTGGACCTGGAGCCAGAGGGGCAGAGGGTTCTGCTGCTGGAGCTGGTGCTGCTGGAATTCTTCAGCACATGCCAGCCCAAACTAACATTCAGTTTCCACCTTTCTCTTTGTCTTCCCCCTGATGTCAAAGGGGGAACCTGGCAGGGTCACCATAACCAGGTTATCCTTCCCCAAGCCCTGGGTGCAGTGGAGATCCTGTGTGTACCTGTTCAGCCCCACCTTACATCTCTTGCTTTGCTTTGTTTCATCCCACAGGAAGAGGACAAAAGGTCCAAGGAAGGAAGTACTAAAAACAGGGTTTATATTCTTTAAATAACAATCCAACAGAGTCTTTTGTTGAGTATCCATCACTCAGAGTAGGTTTGGTGGTTGGTTAACACCACACACAACCTTGTAATAGGGTTTTCTGTCCCTGACAGCAGCAGGTCTTAGGTCTGTGCTGGGTTATGTGTCCTTTGAAGCAGCTTTACTAAGTTTTAAGCATTTTCTCATTTGTGAGGGTTGTGAAGATGCTGTATTCTCACACAGCTTTGAGACTGAGCAGCATTTTTTTGGAAGTAAGGGCTCTAGTAGGTTCTATGTGCATTGACTTATTCTCTCCTTGGGATTGCAACAATAATTTTCCTTTCATTTAGGCTCAAGCCTGTTGTTGTCATGGTGCCCTAATGACTTATTATGGGGACATTTTCTCCAGAGAATTGTCCTTTTTGGCACTATTCCAGCGCTGCCTGGGTGAGATGATTTTGAGTTATTGAAGCTGTGATCAGAATTAGGGGTGTCAGAATCAGTTGTTAAAACCCTGAAGCTCAGAAGTTTCGACTGCTCTATTCACATAGGCTCTTTCAATTACTGTATTTAAATTTATTATTTTAAATTTTATTGTTTTAAAGGAGAGTTAAAGTAAAATTAGGAAGGAACCAGGGAATTTATAGCTGTACATATCCCATGGCAGCTTGCATGCAGGGAGGAGGGCTTTGACATTCAGAGTGGCTGTTCTTTTACTCTGAGCTCAGATGAAGTTGTTGCTGTGTGACTCTGTGCTAGAGGCTGAACTTTGCTCTGCCATGGGTCCCTGGCATGTCCTTCCATGCATTTGGCTTGTGTCCAATGGTTTCTTGTTTTGGGGCAGAGCAGCTCAGATGCAGCTGCTGCTGGAAGTTATCTGAACACATTCCATTCTCTCAGGTTCCCTTTCAACCCAGCTATTCTGATCTCTGCTGCTGTGGGGAAGGCATGGGTTTTGGCAGAGTAAGGGGATTTTTTTTATTTTTTTTTGCAAATTCTTGCTCAAGAATCACCAATCTGTACCTCTTCACTTTGGTGACTGACTGAAAGAACTGCAGTGACCAGCAAGAGAGGGAATAGAAGAGGAAAAGGTAAAAAAGCTTCCAAGTTCTTGGAGCAGCAAGCTTCTGAGCTAAGTATTTCCATTTGGATCAGTGGATGCAAAAAGAGGCAGGCTTTCTGCAGCATGGAAGGAGAAGTCTCTCTGCTCTATAGAAGCATTATCTCTAACTTTGCCCAGCTCTGTGTCCATCACTTGGAATCTGTCTGCACGTGCTAAGGGGTATTTTTCATGATGGTGGGTTGAGGAAGTTCATTATCCTTGGATAAGCTGAAATGGGACAGTTGTCTTCTTGCTGTCTGACCTTCCACCTTGCAGTGTGTGATGCCCTTCAAAGCTTCATCGGCAGGACAAGAGGAAACAGCCTCAAGTTGTGCCAGGGGAGGTTTTAGGTTGGAGTTTTTGGTTAGGTTGGTTTAGGAAGATGTTTTTCATGGAAAGAATTGTCAAGGCCTGGAGCAGAGTGGCCAGGGCAGTGGTGGAGTCACAATCCCTGGAAGTGTTTCAAAAACATGTGGATGTGACACTTAAGAACGTGGTTTACTAGTGAACATAGTGGTGGTGCTGGGTTCATGGTTGGACTTGATCTTAAAGGTCTTTTCCAACCTGAATGATTCTGTGTTAATATTGTAAAACTGCAAGAAATAGTTCATTAGTTCAAATACGCCCTTTGCAGTAACATTTTATTCAAATATATTATATAAGCAAACTGTTTAAGTTCCAGTTCAGCCATCAATGAGCCCTAATTCCAGGGTGTGATAAGCCCAGTATTCTTCCTGATCAAAACAAATTTCAGACTGATTCAGGGCTTTTGCTTGTGTGTTTATTTACTCTGCCAAGGAGGAGAGAGAAATTTTAGTACGTCTGAAATGGAGGTAGTACCTTGTGGGTGTTTTGTGAGTTCACTGTTTTGTTGTAAAGCATTTGAATCTGAAGAGGGAAAACTTTGCCAACCTATAATTACTTTTATTTCTTTATAAGATACTGCCCTTGATTTTAAGTAGATTGATCAAAGACACTGGGAGCTTACTCTATAATAACCAGTGAAATGCACATAGACTTGTAAGTCTTTTAAGCTGCAGGAGATGCCCATGGTTTATGATTCCCTAAAATTTAGCCTGAGGCAATTGAAATTATTTTTAAGAATCAAAACCATTGGTGGCAAATCTGTTTTTTCACGCTTGGTGCAAAATTTATTTTAAAAGCCCATCATGGGTTGGCTTTTTGGATGCTAGTTTTGTCAGTGATGGTGGTTTATCTTCCCTGACACTCCTGGTGAGCCTGGCTGGGCTGGCAGAGCCTGCAGAGAGCTTTGTGGTGAGTGCTGAGCAAACAGGGAGTGAGTTGTGTTTTGAACTGTCAAAACCAGTGTAGGTGTGAAGGGTGTTAGTGCTTTTTTGGCTTTCATGTGAAGAGTGATACAAAACTGCTGAGAGACATTCCTGAATGCTGGCACCAGGAGTGGGTGCATTTTAGCCACCAGTGCTGCAGCCTTCTAGAACCCATCAGGAACTGGGCCAAGATTTTTGACAGTTATTTTAAATGGGTTTTTCTGCTGATCATAAGCAATTTGTTGGGTTGTTCGCATTGTACTTTGGATTTTGGGAGTACAGCTGAAGTACCGTGTGTTTGGGGCTCTCACCCTTCTGTCTTATTCCCACTCTTGTCCATCTCCCTTTCTGCCCAGCAGACATTTTCTCTTTTAAACACACTCTCACAAGCCCCTGAGAACAGCACAGCTATCCAGTGGAAATCCAGTCTTTATGGAGGGAAAACATCAGCACACAATAAGAGCTAACATCCATCTTGTAACAGTGTGACACAAGTCTGGCCTTCTCACATAATTGAAATATTAATGAAAAATTAGTGAAATATGAATGGTAACAGTTTGGGTTGGTTTTGCATATGAATTATTAGTTGTCTGGGTTAGGTTGTTCATCTTTCTGACAAGAGTGGAGATCCAGGTGTCCTTGACCCCAAGGTTTCCATATCTCTAACAGGAGGAACTTTATGGCTCCTGACTCTTGCTGATCTCAAGCACCTTCCCTTCACTGTTCATTAATATTGATTGCAATTAGCAACAAATCCTTTTCTTGTTCTATCTTCACTTGTTCTCGTTCTATTTCATGTATTCCATTGTGGATCTTTAGTGATTCAACCCCCACACGGGCTTTGTGTGTCCCTTGGGAGAGTTGGAGCTGGTGGCTGTTTTTAGAGGCATTTGTTCTTCATTTTATATGGGGTTTGTGGTTTTTTTTAGGCTAAAGGTCCTCCTATTGAAGTTTAATATAGCTGGGAGGATTTTTATTAGTAACCAGCAATCTAAAAACTATGGTCATTATATTGAAAACTGGTGACTCGAAGGCTCTGAAAGACAAATTAAGAACACTGAAAGGATTTCTTCATGTTTCTGCTGTTCATCACATAGAGAGGGGTACTGAGGTACTCTTTAAAATTCCTCCAAGGGATGTGTCACCAGTGTGCAAAGGTAACAAGCAGTTAGAGGGCTCCCTCCACCCAGCCCTTTCGGAATGATGGCAGCAGGATTCTTCCCCTTGCATTCTAACCAATTCATTTTGATTTTCCTCTCCCCACCAGGCACCTCCACAGAGAACGACTGTGCTTTTGAACCTGACTACGCAATTCCTCCTCTCCCAGTGACCGAAGGTATGCAGCACATTCGGATAATGGAGGGCATGTCCCGCTCCCTTCCATCCTCCCCCTTACTCACACATCAGTCTATCAGTGTTCGGCTCCAACCTGTGAAGAAGTTAACTGGTAAGGACTTAAATAAAGTTCACTGGGGCTTTTTGAGGTCCGTTGGTGCAAAAAAAAAAAAAAAAAAAAAAATCTGTAAGAAAAAGATTTTGAACATTTTCTGTGTCAAAGTCATTCCCTTGTTTATTACAGCGTCCGCTTCGGTCAAACCTGGGGATGGATTGGATTTTTGTGTGTTGACAGAGAAATCTTTCTTTGCTGAAAAAGGTCTCTCTGGTTTTATAAATATTCTCTTGTTTTTGGGAAATTTCTATCAGAGTGTGTTTTAGTTCCACTTTGTGTTGCTGTTTATGCACAGTGGAAGAATTACAGTGATTTTAAAGAAGTTGATGCTTAAATTTTGAATGTCGAGAGAACATCAGAGAAATGATAAACTTCTATAGCAAAGTGATTTTTTTTTTTTTTTAAGTTCTTAATCTGTCTGATTTTAACCAAGGCAGCTTTTCATCCACAGAAAAGTTAAAATGTCCATTTTTGGTAAAAAAGCCTCAGGAACGCATTCCACAGAGTGAGTTTTCTGCCCAGAGGCACTAAGGTCACTCACTCACTCACATGTTGGTATCTGGGTTTGCTGGGTATGAAGACTTGGCTGGGCTCAGAGGGTGATAAATATTCCATGTGGGTGCAATTTCCACTCTGCTGAATAGTCTGGTGATTAAGAAAAAACTAAGATCATTGTGGCTCTAAGGGGTGAAGTAACAGCATAAGTAATGAGCTCTCCCCCTCCTGCCTGTGTCACCTCTTGTTTAGCACTGGCTGAAAACATATTTAAACCAGCACGTTCAACCTCAGTCTGTGTTATTTAATTTTTTTTTGTTATAGTGGTTTTATTAACAAAAATAATGTGAAAAATGTGTAATAAAGAGAAAGAAAACTCCCCGCCCTCCCAGCCCAGGATAAGTAATGGAAGAGACACCATTTTGGTTTGTGTCTGCAATAAAACTAACACTTAAAAGTTACCGTGCTTGCTGCACAAAGAGCAACTGCTGTTCCAACAATGGGCTTAAATACTCTCCTGTACATCAAGGGTGTGTTATTGCTGACTCAAAGCCATGACTGTGATGAAAATAATGCAGGTGCTCTGTATATCCCTGCCTTGAGGACAGCAGTGCTTTCCAGGAGGGTGCTCAGGGATGAAAGTGCTTTTGGGACTCGATGCCAAAAATCCGTGCATTAGGTTAATAAAGGAGATACTGGGCTGAAAGGTTCAGCTCATGATGTTTTGTTCCACTCCTGTGGAACCCACCGTGTGCAGAGGGTTTGCACAAAGCCCTGTGCTGCATCCCACTCCTCCTCCTCCTCCTCCTCCTCAGGAAGGAGTGCTCATTTGCATATTGTACATTTATATGCGCAGGGATAATTTTATTCATCACTGTACTTGGCTATTGCTATTTTTTCTGTTGAATGACAGATTGCAAGCATTGGGATTCTCTTAGAAAAAGCACGTGTGTGAGTGCCTCTGCAGAGAGTGAGGAGGGGAGAATATTAGCAAGAAATTTAGGGAAGAAATGGTGTTTTTCTAACAAAAACCTGGCCTAGATGTTTCAGTTTGGATTCTCAGAGGCCTGATCCTGCTGTATTCAATGTGAATTAGCTGCTTCAGTGTCTTCAAAGACATGGGCCAGGGGAGCTGGTTTCATTGCAGATCCTCTCTTTGAGAGCGTTCCTCTCTTGTGTTTGGGGAATGTGGGAACTTTCCCTAGGAATGAAATTCCTATAAATCAGTAGGAATATTCCTATAAATCAGTGGGTAAGGCAGTTAATAGCAGCCTCTTCCTTAAGAAAATGTGTATTTTTTCACTAGATCCTTCAGAGATGGTGAGAGCAGGGCTGAGCGGGATGGAGACTTGTTCTTCCCAGTGATCCCAGTCAGGAGCCACCACTGTGGTTCTCAACACCCTCCAGGTCCATCTGGGCTGGGGACCTCACACACAACATTCCCTGTGCCACCATCACCCATGTCATTTGTAGTGCTGGAGGTTTTGTCTTCTCCCCATCCCTCATGGGATGCCCTTGCATCTCTTGGGAGCAGCCACGAGGAATGTCACATCTCCCTTCTCAATATCTTCAGCAAATGGTTCAATCTTCTTTGATTTTACCTGTAATTGTGGGACTGAAAAGCTCAGACCTCTCTACTTGAAAACTTCGTTGTTTCTTGTTTAGTGGTGATAAACCCAGATTATTGATTGCAGCCCCCAGGACCACTTGCTCTCTCCAAATTGTTGTAGCAGCTCGGCTGGGTGGGAGCATGAGAGGTGGTGAGGCACAGCTTCAGGGGCGGTGGGAGTGCTGGGGGGAAGCTGTCAGTGCTGGCACATGTGGGAAGTGGTGAAGTCACTGCTCCTGGAAGTGCTCAGAAATGGCTCTGGCACCTGACTGCATGGTTTAGTGTGGAATGTGACGGTGCTGCAAGGTTGGTGGTTGGATTTGATCGTCTTCAAGGTCTTTTCCAACTCTAACAATGATTCTGTGATGTGAGTGAACCTGGCAGAGGTTCTCAGAGCAGCTGTGGCTGCCCCTGGATCCCTGGAAGTGTCCAAGGCCAGGCTGGATGAGGCTTGGAGCAACCTGGGACAGTGGAAGTTGGCCCTGCCCTTGGTCATGGCAGTGGCAACTGGATGATCTTCAATGTCTCTTCCAACCCAGGCCATTCTGGGATTCTGTGTTTAAAAATAAAGTAAAGGGAAGGATTTCTGAAGGATTTCTGACTGTTGAAGTTTCAGTTGCTGAGCCCTGCTCCAGCACTGCAGTGTTGTGGTTGTGCTGGGAGAGAGTGGCCATTCTCTCCCTCACTGTGTATTGGCTGTTTGAGCATTAGGTGAGAAGCAGCTGATGATGCTCTCGTAAATAATTTGTCTTTCCCCAGTGTTGCACATGGAATACAAACCTTGGCTTTGCTCATAGCTTGTGGTGGCAGGTGTGTGTGAGCTGGCTCTCCCTGCTCTGCCACACCTGAAGATGCTCTGGGGGCTCTGCCAGCCTCCCTTGCCCAGCAGAGCCTGGATTATGGGTTAATCTGGGATGTTCTCCTGTCTCTGGGAGGCCTGTCAGGATCTGTGTTGGTGTCAGTGCTGCTCAGGCACTCAGCCACCTGATGGTGCTGCAGTTTGGCTCATCTCAGCCTCACTCTCTAAGGACAGAGCTCCTCACCTGCGTGGGGCTGTGTGTACCTGGGGGTACTCAGTTTTCACTTAGCTGGGGTCCTTATTAGTGTCCAGCCATTTCCCTTAATTAATACTTCCAATTATTTCAATTCCAGTTATTTGCACACGCTGCAGAATCACGCTGTTTTGGTGCAGCTCTCTCAATGCAAACATGTCTGGGCTGGATGTGATCCCGTCAGAAATTTGTACCGACTGCTTCAGTGTGAACAATGAAACCTGTCCCCAACCAAGGGGGTGCTGCAGCTTTAAAGCATCCTAGGGCTTCCAGCCTTTTAGTAGAAATTGTTCCCAGAATCCATGTCACAACTCCTTTTATGGTGCTGCCTTTTTTTCCTTTTCCTCTCAGTTGCCATGCCAACAGCAGCACTGCGCCATTCATCAGCTCCGGTCCTGGGCTGCATCACCAGCCCCTCAGCTTACTCCGAAATGTTCGGGAGGGCATCCATGAGTCACTCACTCTGCTCTCCTGATCCATTATTTCCCTGCTCTTTCAGCAGTTTGCTCTAGGAAAACAGCAAATTGAGCTGCACCACAGAAAGAAACAGTACAAATCCTTCCTTTTCCCCCTCCCCAAGGGAGGCATAGAGGCTTCATTTGCTGCAGCGCTCTGGTAGGAATGAAAGCAGCTCTGTAACACTGGGAGACTTGACGAAGAGGGAAGGCTGTGTGTCCATCAGCTTCTCTGGAATCCTCCTGGAGCCCACCTCCTGGCACCCAGAGGATGTGCAGGTGATGCGTGTAGAGGCAGCGGGCGCCGCGGGGAGCCGGTGCTTGTGGGATTTTTGGGAGCAGAGCTTGACATCAGCAGCGGGAGGTGTCACCTGTAACATCACCCTGACGTGGGGAGCAGCAGGATGGAGCCAGCTCTAGGGAGAGGGAGGGATCAGAGGAAGATCTGTGCCAGAGTGCTCTCCAGGCAGCTGCACCCCTGAATTCCCAGCCTGGCTGACCGCGCTGCCGGGCTGCACACGCAGGGGATGGGGAGAGCGAGCAAAGCCCTGTGAGTATTTTGGACAAATTTTGGACAATTTGTCATGCATGGTCTTTGATTGGGATTGTGTTGGGCATTCTTCAGCCTCCTCTAACTGTAGAAAATCAGTGTACAATAAAGGATTCTGGAGCTCTTAGTTGGTGAGGAAGCCATTACTAAGAGGGAGTTAGTGTCAGATAGAGTGATGCTGCTGGTGGTTATTTGTCTTTTAGTTGTTGCAATAGTTTTACATAATCTGAGTTTGTCACCTCCTTGCTCAGATGTGCAGAATTTCTTGTACAAAACATAAAATGAATGTGCAATGAAAAAAAATTCGGTTTCTGAAATAGAACTGCTGAGGAGTGACTTGGAAATGCTACAGACACTAAGTCGCTTGTTTTGAAAATGCTAGAACAATGGGATTGAGATAATGTTTTCCTTTTGTGTTCTGAAATGACCACAAATTCGATTTGAGTGGATTATAAAACCCCCTTGTGCGTAGGGAAAGAAATATTTGCTTTTCCCTGAAAGAGTGAGCTTCTAGAAATAAAAGTAAATAAACAATCATTACCAAGGTGGAATTTGAGGAGAAGCTGTTGAAGTGCCTGATGCTCATGTTGAAGCTAATTTTTGAAGGATACTGTGCTTAAAATTTTTGTGTCAGGAAAGACTTTGCTTTTTTTAAAGCATTTTTATACCAGAGTGTTTGCAGTAGGCTTACATCTTTTCATTGAATTCTCTGTCATGCTGTCAGCATGACACTGATCTGAAATTCATGTTCCTGTGTAGGAGTGGAGGTTGGGTGGGAGGCCCACTCTGTGTCTCAGAATGCAAAGCAGCACCAAAGACCCAGTTACCTGGGAAGTGCCATTAGATTTCGGGGGTTCCAGGTGTAGAATGTATTTTTTCTGGGCATAATTAATTTTCCATTGAAGTTTCCCTGCAATCTCTCTCTGCCTAGAGGCTTCATGAGTCGAAAACTTGTGTTGTCAGAATTACTGAGTTGTCCCTTTTTTAAAAAAAAATTAACTAAAATACACACAACATTTCATTGTGGTTTGGGCATCTGGATTTTCAGTCCTGTTTTATGCTCTTAATGTGACAAATCCTGATGTCTCAGGAAGACTTTCTTCATGGGAAGGGTGGTCAGGCACTGGAAGGAGCTGCTCGGGGTGGTGGTGGTGGAGTCCCCATCCCTGGAGGTGTCCAAGGAATAACTGGATGTGGCACTCAGTGCTCTGGGCTGGTGGCAAGATGAGGATCAGGCACAGGTTGGACTCGATGATCTTGGAGGTCTTTTCCAGCCTCAGAGATTCTGGGATTCTGTCTCCAGCAATGAAACCTGCTGCAGAAGGAGGATCCTCATTCAGTTACAATATGCTGAGTATATTTTTCCTGGTGTGTCAGTTCTCACTATCCATTTTTGGGATTCTTCATCCATTATTTTGGGACTTGTGATTTGTTTTGACAGGTGCATACTCAAATGGAAACCATTTGGGCTTGCAGAGATGAGACAGGTGGATGAATGTGTCCCTGCATACTCACAGATGGACTTTTATCTCTAGTAAACCAATATAACTCTTCATGTGAAATGGGAAAATTTCTAATTTAAATATTTTTGAGCTCCCAAACTCTCCCTGAAATTTATGCAGATAAATAGTGTGTCTGTTTGTAACTTTTGGAATTAACCCAAATCCTGTATTGAAGGGTTTCTGTTTGTTGGAGACCTGTCAAACTCAGGATGTTTCTGCATTAATTTCAGGATAGGTTGGATGTAACTTTTATTTTCTTAAATAAAGGGAAGGAAAAATCTGGCATATGTTTATTGGCTTTTGAAAGACACTTACCAATTCTAGCATGGATTTTCCTCAGTGCTGTTTTCAAGACAAACCCTGTCTGTCTTATTTTGACACCCAACTGTCATTCATACTGACAGAGCAGAAGTTGCAGTAGAGATATGCAGAAATGTTTTTCCCTTGGTGCTGGTGTGAGGTTGTTGCAGAACCTTTAGAATTTGCTCTTCCCAAGGGTATTTTTATTTGCATCAAGGCTGTTGGACTGCTCAGCCTTGCAGAGGATGTGCTAAACATGTCATCACAGCCCTGAGCTGGGAAAAGGTGATCATAGCTCTGCATTTCAGATAATTGTGTAGATGCTTAAGCAGAGGGAGAACCCCAAAAGTTTCTCTAGTGTAGATAGTGTTTAAAAGGCAAAAAAATTGCCTTGAAACTCCACGGGTTTTCAGAGGCTCAGAGAGAGAAATTGTCCTTATTTCACACTGGGGCTGCACAAAATGGAGCATCTGTCACGATTACACTTCTGGCGTGTGAGAATTTTTAATTTTTAGACACAGCTAAGAGGTTTCTATAGCAGGAGGAGGTGGTGTAGAAAGCCTTCTGTGGAGTTAAATCAGGCCATGACTCTTCCCTTGGCTATGCCTTTCCTCCTACTCCTGGAACGTGCCTTCAGAGGTGTCCTGTGCACTTGGGAGCAGAAAGGCATTCACAGGATACACTCATGTGGAATGAGCCCTTGCATTCTCCTGGGCTGCTTGTTTTCTAAGGAAAAGGCTTCATCTCCAGCTGGGAATGCTCTTTGGTCCTCTCCTACTTCTGTCACAACAGGCCAACCTGTTCTGGAAGCTTCTTCCTGTGTGAAGAAGGAATGACCACACACAGGTGTTGGGTTGGCTCGCTTGCCCAAAGATTGAGCATTACTTTTTAAGAAGTTAATTTCTGATGTGATTAGTACCTGGCTGGCTCTAACCATGCAGAAAGCTGGGATCAGGTTCAATTAAACTCACGGTCTTATCACCAAGTTTGGGATGATGCCACGCATGAGATGTTCCAGCACTACCTGAAGAAGGTCCTGGTGGGACCATTGCATGCCAGGTTTTCATCACAGATCCCCTGACTGAGGCTCAAACCACGCAGGAGTTGAGGGCTGAGCTGCATGTTTGCCTCTGGACCATTGCTTTGGCACTTCTCTTTCCTTGCTCTGTGGTGATTTTCCTGGAGTAGCTGTTGATGCTCAGTGATTCCTCAGTAATTTCCTATCAGTAAATAGATAGCTTGGAGCTAGATAAATTTCTAGATTCCTAGAGGAAGGAGCTACAAGAAAGATGGAGAGGGAGTTTTTACCAGGGCTTGTGGTGGCAGGATAAGGGGGAATGGCTTTAAACTGGCAGAGGGTAGGTTTAGATTGGATATTAGGAGGAAATTTTCTTCCCTATGAGGTTGCCCAGAGAAGCTGTGGCTGCCCCATCCCTGCCAGTGTCCAAAGCCAGTTTGGATGGGGCTGGGCTAGTGGAAGGTGCCCCCACCCCTTTGGTTGTGGTGGAAGGCTTGAACTTGAAATTTCTACAAGCATTTCCTTTGCAGAGATGAAGGCTGGATTAGGACAATACGGGTTTTATTCCTGTTATGCTTTTCTTTTTATCTTCTCAGCCATGGAAGTGAGTAGGTGTAAGTGAGAAAGTGGTTTTTAGAAGGGAAGTTACCAGATGGGTGCTTTTCTGTCAGTAAATGCTCCTGGCCCTGTTGCTCTTCCAGCTTGGAAAGGGGCCCTGAGGGTGCTGCCTTCCTATTATTTACACTTAAAGGACGAGACCTAGTCCTGGGACATTGGTGGTGTCACAGGATTTGTGTGCACCAAAGCCTCAGAGAGGTTTTGGGTCTTAAATCCCCTCATGATGAGGAGCATGGCACTCCCATGTGTGTCAATGACAGTCTGCTTCAGCCATCTGTGTTCACACAAATAATCACATGGTTATTAGATATTTCAATTAAATTCTTGAGGCATGTGTCCTTGCTCCTCTGTGGAAGGAAAGGGTGATCAGCAGTCATCACTCCTCAAAACAGAAAGTTTTAACAGCTCCTTTAATTTTTCAAGGAAATGAAAAAAACTACAGGTGGCTCAATTAGCAATTTTCTTAGGTAAAACCCACCTTGTAAATGCAGCATAATTCAGTTTTTCAAGTGTTAACAAACATGTTCAGCTAATTCAGATGTGTGCCTTGCCAGATAAGCAGCTTCATTTTAAGGATAGAATATTTTGTGAAGCTGCTACCAGCAAAGCAATAGGGATCCTAAATCCAGTTCCATATGAATGGAACTATTTTGCATATGTGTCAGTGTAATTACAGCTCTGGTGGTATCAACTAACCCAACTAAATTAGTTCTAGCATGGCAAAATTTGAATTACTTGCACAGAAATAAAATTAGCTGTTCTTAATCTCTTTCCTTTATTTTAAATGCTGTTATCAAGCAGTGAATTTAGATTGGCTTGTAGCTGTGTAGTCCTGGTCATAAACAGTGGTTTGTGTAGTGAACAGGATCCAGTCTCTCACATGCTCTAACTTGGGATTACTTGGGTTGTGAATTTTCTTCTTACTCTGGAAGTTTGCTCTTCCCTCTTTTATGGTCACAATATCTTGGTTTGATCTTAAGGATATGGTGGGAGAATGAATGAGATTTAGTTTATGTGCAGCTTAGGCTTGCTGCTGGCCTTTGCCCTGCCACTCCTGCTCCAATTTAATTTGCTGGTATCATTTGATACCTACCTTTGATCATTCTTGGTGGCTTGTAAAATACTTCAGCAGTGCTGCCTAGCAGTGAATAATTCCTCTAGTGCTGTCTAGAGTGAATAATTCCTTTTTGTTATTCTATTTCAGCTCCTGTCCAAACCCCTAGTGCAGGTTTTAATTTTTTACTGCTCTAATTACAGAGCATCAGTCCAGAATCAGAGCAGTGGGTACAGGCACTGCAAAGACAAGATGGCAGAGTTTTGTCTGGGATGGCAGCGAAGGTGGAGCAGGTCTGGGCTGAGCAGGAGGTGCTCAAGGGTGCTGAGTTACTTGTGGATAACTCCTCCTTTATAACTCTCTCAACACCAGGCAGCTGACAGGGGGTGGTTGTGGCAGCAAGTGCCAAAAAGGGCTTGGAGGGAGCTCTGGGGAGCTGCAGACCTGCTGGCCTGGTGTGTGTGTGTGTGGAACATGTCAATAGAAGGAGGTCTGAAGGGCAGAGTTAATCACAGAGTCACAGAATGGTTTGGATTGGGAAAGACCTTAAAAACAATCCAGTTCCACCCCCTGGCATGGGCATTTCCTGCATACACTTCTCAGTGTAAAGAAAAATGAGAGAACCTCAGAATTGCAGAATGGTTTGGGTGAGAAGGGACCTTAAAGCTGTTCTAGAAGAGCTGTGTGAGAGAGTAAAACACCAGGGAGATAAACTTCATTTCAGAGCTGTTTGTGCTCCACTTGCTCTTTATTTCTGTGGGAAGAATCATCAGTTAAATACATTTTCTCTTTTTTCTAGTGCCTTGAGCTAAATTAAGCTTTGTCATTGTCCAGAAGGGATTTGACTGACACGTTCAGCATGGACCATTTTAAAAAGCCCCATGAGACACAAGCCCCTTGGTGGGGACACAGTGGCACTGGGCACTTCTCCCTGAGCTTTGTCAGCTTCATGCAAGAGAGAGGGAAATGTGTTTGCTTCAGTGGATGTTTAATTAGCCTCTGATTTCTGTCAGCTTGAAAGTTCAGCTTGAAATCAGAGCGTTGTTAGAAATGGGTGTAACAGGTTCTTTCTAACCAGTGAATGACCAGGGTTGTCTATAATTTGATTAAAGTGACAGAGCTCTTTGCTACTCTCTATAGACTAAATGTCCTCTACAGTACATCCAGGTCCTTTTTGGACACTTTTCCTCATTTTTAGTGCCAGTGCAAGATCTGAGTCACTGAATTACAGAAAGAACTCCAGGACAGTAGGAGATTGAATGGGAATAATGCAATTCAGGGCTTGTGTTTTGTTGTATTCTCCTCTCATCTGTTTAAAATTTAACATTTAATGAAATAAAACTGTTGGGGAAAGGGATACAAAGAGTTGAGGAATTCTTTCTCCTCCAGCTCTACCCTGTTTCTGTCATTTGGGAGGATCTTTGGGGTATTGGAGCAGATCTTACGTAAGCTTAAAATTGTGATGACGTGGTTTCATCCCATAGTCCCAGCTCTCCAGTCATTCAATTTATTTTTAGTGAGAACAAACTCTGAAACTTGAAAACTTGACTGCAACAGATATTTATTGCTTGTTCTCATAACAAGATGACTTAGGAAGCTGGAGCAAGTGGTGCTGCCTTCCTTTCTCTGCTTTCATCTTCCTCATCTCATGCACAGGGTTCTACCTTGAGTCACGGATGAGGAATTTCTGCTAAAAAAGGCAATTCTAAGAGGCTTCAGAAGATGCTGAAAAGAAGAATTTTTGATGGGGAATGACATGGAGAAGTGTACAGTGTGCCACAGCTCCAAGGAGTCATAATGACTTGATAAGTTTGGTAGGGAAGATGAGAGTCCCATCTCCTCCTTCTGCCATGTATATATATTAATGAAATCTAATATATAATAAATATAATACATATAATATATATTATATAATTAAGATAATATAATTATATAATACAATATAATATATGCTATATAATGTAATACAGAATACATTATATTATATATTATATTATTTATATAATATATATTATATATTGTATATTATATATTATATTAATGAAATAACTTCTTTCTCCTCAAAGCTATCCCCTACATGGGCAAAGACTTGTTGGCAGCCCACATTGGAAAAAAAGCCTTATTTAGAGAGAAAGTGAGGGTGTTCTTTTTCTTTCTGGGATCAGTAATAACAGCAGCTTTCTTCCTGAGGCTGCCAGAGTATTCCAGGGAGCATCTGCTCAGCTTGACACTGGGATCCCTGTCAGGATAATCTTCGTTTGACCCTGAGTCAGAGGTGCTTAATTCTTGTATGTAAAAATCCTCCTTTTCTGTAATCGGGTTATGGGTGAGTTAGGAGGAGTTTTTGTTTTTTTCCACACTTAGGATATTTGTAATAACAGAAACTCTTCCTTCTGTGACTTTTTCCCCACCTGTATTTACGTGGAGAGGATTGTATTGACTTGAGCTTTTTAAAGTAAACTGTTGTCTGTGAGTCATGGTGACATGGTGTGTCTTGGCTGGTGGAAGTGTGTTTTTAAGGCTCAAATCATGCTTTTGAGGGAACAAAAACACAATAAAGTAGATGCCAGGCCAGGCTGGACAGTGCTCTGAGCAACCTGGTGTAGTGGAAGGTACATGGCAGGGAGTGGGACTGAATGAGCTTTAAATTCCCTTCCAGCACAACCCAGTGTGTGATTTTGTGATGCTGTGAAATGCATTGAAATTATCTGTATGGTTGAACTTGCAGTATGTGGAGATTTCACCACATTGGTGACAGGATGTTCTTTATTGCCCTCAAGAGAAAAATTGGTAGATCAGCTTGTTGGATCCGTGAGCTGATCACATCTGCTGTCCTCAGTCAGTTCTGTGGAGAAGGCAGGAATTAGTGGGGCAGTGGGCACCTCAGTGAGGAGTAAAAGAGATCCAGAGTAAATGCAGAAATAAAACCCAAAGGAATGGGAGATTGATCCCTTCCTTACAGGTGGGAGGTGAACTGTTCAGTGCTGGTCTGTCAAAACATGCAGGTCCTGCAGCTTCCACAGACCTGTGTGTCCACACAGCAAGTGGTGTGATGATCACATTGCCCTCGCTGTGTTTGTTAAAATTCTCCTTCCTCTTTTGAAAAATAATCTTTAGTGCAGAACCTTCTAGTGACAATCCCACCAGTCATTAACATTTCTTGAACTGTGAAAATTCTGTTAGTTTTGTATTTTAGGGTACTGCCACATGTGCATGGGATGATACATGGTCCTGGTGTCAGCCAGAAATGATGAAGAAAAAACAGGCTATTTTTAATATATATTATAGAAATTACCGTTAGTGAGACTGTGGTAAAATGTATTTATTAAAACTGCAATTACAAACTAAATATTAAGGGATTGACCAGTGCAGAATGATTATTTTAAACAATTTTCAGGCCGTAGCAATAATCTTCTCAACATCAAAATGTTTTCATTACATCAGGATCTGGCACAAGATGGTTTCTGGGGATGATTTTTCTTGGGTGTTCACCACTCTGTGGCTGTGGGGTGTTTGTGTGTGCACACCTGAGGTTTTTTTTCCAGGGGGGATTATATAGAATTGACTGCTAGCTTGTGGTTTTTAGCATCAGGTTGTGTGCTGGAGTGGTGCTGCACGTCCATGAATGTCACAATACAACATGGAATGAACCACACACACTCACTTGGAAGTCAGGGCAAAGAATGATCAACTTTATTTTCTGACTCCAGTATTTATAGAATTCTAAAAGTAGTCAGGGATTGGAGAGTGAAGTTGCCACCTCTCCAACCAGACTGGTTAAGCCAAGAGTCCATCATTTTCTCTCTTCCTCCAAAAGGGAATAAAAACCAATCATTATTTACATGAGAGTGCTTGAGAAACTCCATTACATAAACTTAAAAAAACCTCTAAAAGAACAAAACAAGACATGAGCATGGTGGGGTGGGGGCAGAAGGGGCTGCAGGCTGTCCTTATCTCCCTGAGTCTCTCACATTCCCCCTGCCTGGCACGGCTCCTCTTCACCAGCCCTGATGGGCTTGGAGGGGATGTGCTGGCAATGTCTCATACTCATCCAGGATTTTCTGTGTAAAATGGAAGTGTGGGAACTCTTTTCTCCCAGCACATCTCCTGAGATGGATCATGAGGGGGTCGAGAGGAGGGTTTTTAGCACACCTGTTTCGGTGCAAAGGTGGGGGGTTGATTCCTTGCCTTTTTTCTGCTTCACAGGGACTTTCTGTTGAAAAAGCATACCCCACTCTGCATCTCTGCTTTGCACACTCCATTTAAAAATAATTCTGGGATCACTAATGTGTACCTCAGTTCGAGTGATCTGGTTGTGCACTGTCTGTCAGGCTCCCCATCCTTGGACCTTCTCAGCCTTTCCCAGCAGCTCCCTAAAACCAAGAGATTTATTGCTGCCTCCGAGATCATTCCCTGACCTGTTGAGTTTTTATTACAGGAGATGCAAAAGAACAACCTCTCAATCTTTAGCTGCAGATCCCAAATTTAATTTGCAAGACAGGGAACTATAAAGATGAATTATGTAAATGCAGGGGCAGAAGCCACTGCCCCCTGGAATAAGTGCTGAGGGCCTTTTCAAATTAGCCTTTCATTGTAATGGGCATGAGAGTTTAACTTGGAAATGCAATATGACAATCTCTGCATGTAACTTATTCTCTAGTTTTGTTTCTCTGGTCTGGGATATATTAAAAGACTTTTGCTAAACCCCTTTTATTAATTTTACTCCAAGAAAATGTTGTACAGAATTTCATGTCCTTTAGAGTTCAGACTGTTAAAACATGGAGAAAATCCCATTTTTCTAGCACTAGTGGCCAGTGCTGCTTTGTTGCAGACACTTTTACCTTTTCCCCATCCTCTATTAAGTCTCCTGATCTTTTATGGATTTACAAGGATAAAAGGGGAGTGCTTATTTTTGGCTTGCACAATGTTAGCTTTACTCTGCTCTTTTGTGTTGAAGCACCAAACCTGTTTGGTCCAACAATGAGACTGGCTTGAAATTGAAATTTTATGTTCAAGGAAACAATTACTCAGCACAGCATTTATGTGATTCAGATATTTACAGTTAAATATCTTAAAACTTGATGGGCTCTGTGTACCTCTCTGTGATCTTTGCTTTTCCACAGTTGCTGAATCCAGGCTCATTTGCTTCCTATTAAAAAATTTAATAAAGTAGGAGAAAAGAAAATGTTTTAGAGTATCAGGAATGTACCTCAGTGTTCACACACTTTAAAGTCAGCCTGTGTAGTTTGAAAGTTTAACCAAGAGCCATCTCCTTTGTAAAGAATGTAGATAATTTTTTTTCCTGGCAAAAAAAAAAAAAAAAAAAAGGGTAACCTGATATGAGTCTGACAGTGTCGTTTAGTTAAGTGCTTCCATCTGTTGCTTGCTATTTCCCTTACTCATGACCTCTCTTTTTCTCTCCCCCTCCTTCTCCTTTAGTCCCTCTGAGGAAAGCAAAGTTTGTTGAGAGCCCTCGAATCCCAGAGTCCGAGCTTGGCTCCCCAACCCTCTCTGCCCAGAAGCTGGACGTTGGTGCCTTCTGCCCTGGTAAGCTGCATGCAAAGGCTCTGTGTCAACAGGGGCAACAGGCAGAAAGATTTTTAAAATCTTTGGCTAGACGATTGGTTGGACCTTCCCTAACCAAGTTTCACTGTCTTGGAAATTTGAATAAGTATTAATTTCTGATAATTGCCCGTTGACGTTTGTTTCTTGCAATTTTGCATGTGGCTGCTCTCCCCTCAGAATAGTTTAGAAGGTCTAGAGAGTTGCTTTTGAGAAGATAAAAATGAGCCAATAAACACATTGCTTTAAATTTAATTTTTAATGCTGGTCTGCAAAGAGATTGGGATAAAACCACGTCTCAGAAACATCATTAAATCAGTTAAAGCAAAACTGTGTGACCTTATTACCTGCACCCAAGAATATTGGGGTGTTTTTATTTTCTTTTTAAAGAAATACCTTCTAATTTATGTATCCTGTAGCAGTTGCTCTGAAATGCCTACGTGTTGCTTGAGGCCTCTGGTTGAAAAATAAATAAAGTGGGTCATGTCCCTTCCTGGCTCGACCCTGTTCATGTCTGTCAGCTTGGGCAGGCTTTACCTAAATCCCCCGAGCCCCAGCAAACCCAGCACATGTGAGTGCCTGGAATCTGCAGCTCAGGATCATTTCCCAGATTCTTCCTCTCTTGGAAATGGCATCCTGGGGAAGGCTAGAGCCTGTGGAGGTGCTGGGAGAAGGCTGAAAACAGCAGCAAGTGTTTTGGTGGATTTTGTGCTGAATTCTGCAGATTCTTCCCTTGGCTTTCCTTGATAATGAACCAATACTCACTATAGGCTTTGGATGGAAAAAAGAATGTTTAATGTGGTGAAATGGTGTGCAAATGTGTGACATGTGCCTCTGAAATCTGTAGCTACAGTAGCCAAGGTCATATTAATAAATGACTGTGAAATCAGGCTGCTGCTTATTCCTATGGCTGATGAACTTGAAGAAGAATTTGTAGAGAGCTCAAAATTGGAGGAATTAATTGAATGTTGTCCAGATTTTGAATGTGGGCTTTCTTGAATGTATTGTGTCTGAAAGAGAAGTTGTCTCAGAAAATCAAAAGACAGTTCCTGTGCTTGGCAATGCCTAATTTGTGACCAGTTGCCTTGAAAAGTGCTGCTCCTTTTTCAATCATCATGAATTACGATTAAAATTGTGCTGCTGCAGCCCTTTTTTCTTACTGAACTGCTTCAACTGTCATGTTTATAATTGTTAATAATTATAAACTTATTATGATTGCATCCACAGAGAATTATCATTGCATTGCAAGATTAAAAAAACATAAATTCCACATTCCCACACCCAGACCTCCCCTCTGCCAGAGCTTTGGAGGGCAGGAGATACAAACCCAGGGGTGGGCTCTGACAATGGGATCTGCAATTTCTTTAATTTCTTCTTCTGCTGTTTGATCTCCTTCTCTTGCTGGTAGATTAGTGATCTGAAAGGAAAAGTGGAGTTTTGCACTGCCTTGAAGTGTCACTAAAGGAACATGAAGCGTCATTAAGGAAGGAAACAAGTGACAGCAGCAGAGTTGTCACAGTGGAACCATTAAGGTTGGAAAAGCCCTTTAGAGCTATCCAGCTGTAAACTCAGCTCCCTCTCCTAAACCACCGTGAAACTCTGTCCCCAAGTGCCATCTTGGTGCACTTGGAATAGGGAAATGGGATAAGAACAGAACAGGGAGGAGCACAGACTTGGAGTCAAGGTGGAAACTGCAGGTTGGGGATTGAGGTTGTTTCAGTTTCCTGAAATGTGATCCCAGGGAGCTGCTGGGAGCTGCTCTCTTCATGTNTCCCTGTCCTAAACCACCATGAAACTCTGTCCCCAGGTGCCATCTTGGTGCACTTGGAATAGGGAAATGGGATAAGAACTGAACAGGGAGGAGCACAGACTTGGAGTCAAGGTGGAAACTGCAGGTTGGGGATTGAGGTTGTTTCAGTTTCCTGAAATGTGATCCCAGGGAGCTGCTGGGAGCTGCTCTCTCCGTGTGTGCCCATGGCCAGGGGCTGTGGCCAGGTTTGTGGTGGTAGCTGGGACAGGCAGGGGAAGAGGGGAGGATGGAATCCATTGGGGAAGGGTTTGTGAAGGTGTTCGTGGAAGAAACTGCCTGAATTTATGGATCCTTCTGTGAAAGTAGCAGTAATGTGAGGGCTGGAGGTTTTGCTGGTCTGGAAGGCTGGATTGAAGGAGATACAGCACCTTGGAAGAAGGAGGTGGTTGGGGGAGGATCCTTGTGGAAAGAGAGACTAAGAAAGAAAGAGAGAAAGAGTTGTGATCAATTTAGAGGACCCAAAGGTGACATAGCTCCTGATGGGAAGGTGGAGGAAGAGTCCTACTCTGGATCATGGCAAAGTTTCAGGCACTGCCTGGAATCAGTTTTCCAAGGAAATACACCTCCTTTCTTCTCTGCTAAGCTTACATTAACCCTCTTCTAAAATGTGTGCATCCTGTGAAGGATATAGCACACAGTGCTAAATCCTGAGCATTTCTAAGAATAATGGTGTGAGCTGAAAGAAGGAAAAAAATGAAGCTGCTGATCTGCCTGGCAGTGGAGGGGAGGTGGAGCGGTTTTTAATGTGATCCCTGACAAAAAATGTAATTAATTATACACTTGAAAGCAGTTTAAAACACTAAATAGCAAAGGAAAGAGAACATTAGCTGCTCTGCATGTATAGGAATAACGATTTCAATTTGAGATGCCGAGAGGTGAAATTTTGCTCGGTATCAAAATGTTTATTTTAAGGCTTCAGGCAAATTTCAGCACATTCCAGGGAGGTGGTTTCCTGAGCAACTGCAGTGCCCCTCGTGCTGCTGGGGGGAAGATTTGCTTGTGACATCTTCAGTGTGAGTCAGTGTGGGGGAGTGACGTGCTCCCAACGTTCCAGCTTCGAGGAAGGAGGAAGAAGATCACGATACCGAGTGTCTTTTGAGGGAAGTTCTAATGCCAAGCACAAGTAGTAAAGTTTTAAGCTTGGTAGAATTTTTTTTTTTAATGACATTTATTGTACAGAGAAAAGAATGTAGGTACTTAAAAATTAATAGATCTTCTGACATGAATTTAGAAATTGGCCCATATTTTATAGTTGTTGCAACTAAGGTGATGGCAAAAAAAGCTGTTGCGTGACTTTGAAAAACACCTTTCTACCAGAATTATCACAGAATAAGCTGAGTTAAAAGAGACCCACAAGGCTCATTGAGTCAAATTATGTTTCTGTAGATGTTTCTGTAGTTTCCCATCCCGTTCAGATTTCAATCCAGCACTTCTTGGCTTGAAGTGTCCCTGGTGGAGAAGGAGTTCTTCCATGTCTCTGCCCTGTGTGGATTGTGAGGCCCTGGCACAGGTTTCCCATCCCTGGAAATGTTCAAGGCCAGGCTGGACGGGGCTTGGAGCAACCTGGTCTAGTGGAACTGGATGAGCTAAGAGGTCTTCTCCAAGCCACACCATCTGTGGCTCTTGGCAGAGACTTTGTAAGGAGGGCTTGGAAGGTTTCTGATCCATCTTCCCTCCTTGTCCCTGCAGACACTGTTCAACAGTTCCACTTGTGTTTTCCCTCTTGTCAGCCCTCTGAAAGCAGGGAGGCTGGGGATGCTGCCCTCACACCCCTCATTGCTCCTCAAGGAGGATAACGTAGAATAGCAGGAATTGACCTCCAAACCTCTGTTGTTCAACTGTCAAACCTTTTCTGCAGCGATTCTGCTGACTCAGTTGGATTTGTAGGGGTTTCCCCCCACTTCATCACACCTCACTCCTGTCAAGAGGCACTGCTTGTGTGGTAAACACTGTCCTGGCTTCTTGGTTCTTAGTTGTGGTCACGAGGGCATCTTTCTTTGAGCTGCTTTTTGTTTTTCATGGTAGCTAAAACCCATTTTGACTTCTAAGTGCTCAGAAAATCTCTTGGAGATGGATGGTGCTTTCAGGTGATGGCCTTTTGCCTCAGATTAATGTTTGCAGTTGCATTTTATGTAATTTATTACCTTGTCGTTGTGTTCCAAAGGCTAAGTTTGTCATGACATTATCTTTTAATTTGATTAACTCCTTCTTCAGAAATTTTGGGATACAGATCTTGAGTGTCTGGTTTGCTTGTTGCACATTAGGCTGGCAGGCGTCTGTTTTCATCCCTGATTGAGTTAGGAATCACTGCAGTGCTTCTGCCACAGACAGGCAAGGGAGAGATTTACCATGGCAGTAGCACTTGTGTTCATCTCATCGCTCCTTTTTTTCTTCCTTTGGTTAAAGAATCGTTGAGCTTGACATCTGCTTGCTGCTTCTTCTCTCTTTTTACCATGTAAAATATGTATTTTTTGTTTTACACTATCCACGTGCTTCTCCTAAACACAACAAAATGCTTCTCAGGTCTTAGAAAAAGCCCTTTAAGAGGGAATGCAGGAACCAGCGCTCCTCTCTGATTTTTCATTGTGAAAATACAGGCACCGAGCCAAGAAAATCCTACAAAACCCCAAACAAATTCAGCCAGCAGGATTCTGGTCCAACCTCTGTCATATTGAACAGTGATGAACTGGGGGGAAGGAGAGGAAATAATCAAACCAACCGTGATCTAACAAATGATTTTACTGTTGAATCTTGTGGTTGTCCCAGCACTGACAAGCCCACTGACCTGAAGGGAATGGGAAATCATTGTGATCAGCCCTAATTGCAGAAGAGCTGTAATTTGGCACACCGGTTGCTATGGGAGCCATTGACTTTTCTCATGCTGTTCCTGGGAGGATGCTGTTGGTCCCCTCTGCCAGATCAAGGGATGGAAGCAGTTTCAGAATAAACTCCTGCATGACAAAACAGGCCCCAGTCTGGTCTGCAATTCTGGGTCAGAGGGAGGAGCACTGAAGGCATTGCTGGAGTTCCAGGTGTGAATCCATTTGGGATTGGCATCAGGTGTCATCGAGTTTGCTTGGACTGAAAGTTGCAACTTGGAGAATCGTGGCTGGGTCCAGAGTTTAGGGTTTATTGAATCTTCTTACCCAAGTGGAGTTGTTCAAGACAAGAAGTGAAAACAATATGAATCCCGTAGATTATTCCCACATGTTCTACCTGTTAAATAACTGGAGACAACATGCTTTTCTGGAAGCTTCCTGGTGCAATCTGTTAATACCCAACCCTTACAGGGTTTGGGTTCAATCAAAAAGGGAAAAAAGAGGGGGAAAGGCTGTAAATGATCCAAATTCGGTTTTTTTGATGAACTACCCAGCTTAAAGTGTGACTGCTTTCATGGATGTAACCTGGATGGCTCCTGAGGTGTGTTTCACCTCAGATATTTCAGCAGCAGCAGCCCAGCACCTCTGGCTGCTCATCTGGATGGATCCCAGGGAATCTAAGGAGTTATTTTGCCTCAGCAAGCAGCAGTGCTTGCTTTCAACTGGTCTGTTGGGAAACAGTGACATTTTTGTGCTAATACTTTGGCTTTTTGAATATTTATAGCTTTCTGCCAGCGAATAAATATGTACATAAGCAAACCAACGCTGATGGTTTTGAAACTGTCAGTGATGGGCCTGTGAGGATCAGTGTAAAAGCTTTTCTTCCATGTCTGAGCAGGTGGGGCAGATTTCTCATTGACTGAGTGACCCTGGCAGGGGAGTTTCCTCTTCTGGTGTTTTATTTTTTGACAACAAGAGCAGCCCACACTGATGTTCTGGAATCCCAGCAGGGTTTGGGTTGGAAGGCACCTTGAAGATCATCCAGTCCCAGCTAATGTCCATGCTCTGCTCTAAAGGAGCAAAAGTTTTTGTCATAAAAATGTAGCTGGAGGAGAGGGGAAAGGACGAAAGCCAACTTTCTGCAGAAGTGCTGAGGCATTTTAGCAGTGCAGTCAGTGGGTGATGCTTCCCTGGATCCATGTTGCACCTCCCCCAGTAAACCAAACAAATCCCTAATTGTTCAGCTGGTGATAGTTCTGTCCTACTCAGTGTCTGTCAGGCTGAGCACAGGATCAGCTGTGTCCTGGCACTTGGTGGGTCCCAGCACAATGACAACCTGACCATCCCAGTTGTGTTTGGGCTCCTGCTTGTAATGCCCTTGATGTCTTGACACAATCTTCATTTTCCTTCTTAGTTCCCTGTTGAGTTCTGTAGGAGTTCTTTAGGTGGGGTTTGATTTGGAGTTAGCCTTTGCCTTGTGTTTTTGCCTGTCCTAAGTGGAAATACAGGGATGCTAAATGAGGCAGAAAGGAAGGAGATGAGGGTTGCTGGAGGTCTTGATCATGGTTGTGCTGATTAGTGACCAGAGCGACCAACCAGTCCTTCCTTTTTCCTTCTGGCTCAGATATTTATTCCCAAATACTTTAGAGTCTAGAGAAGGTGGTCAGTAATTCTACTTTTTTTTCCTACAGTGTTTTGGGATGCTGTTATTTTGTTTCACCTCTTTATGGAGGCAACCCCCTCAGTATTCATTTTACCATTATTGTTAGCTGTAGAAGAATAGAAGAAGGGGTGGTTTCATTTGTAGCAAACTGCTCCATTCTTTTATAAGCCTGGTTCCCATGTCCCAGTGCCTGCAACTGAAAGTCCTTGAATTTCAGTGATGCTATGGAGAGCTGCCCATAAGTGAAAATATGCAGTGCTCTGAAAGCCACACCGTGACTTGTGCTCTCTTGCCAGTTGCTGTGACTTCCTCACCCTCCCCAGGACTGCAGAACAAGAACTTCTTTATTCTTATCTAGCGTGACTCTTGTTCCCCCGGTGAAATTGGCTTCAGTTGTCAGCATTCCCTCTGTCCCATCTCCTCTGTTCCCCAGGGCAGCACAGCTGCCCTTGGACCCTGAAGAAAGGAGATCAACTTGTGCATAACCTCCTGTACCACAGTAGATTTTCCACTTCATTAAGCAGAAATTTTGACGTTTTATGTCTCTAATTATTTGACTCCAAATCGCTTGAAAATAATTACCTTGAGTCCAAACATGATCATTTTGGCCAGCTGCCAGTTTGAAAGTGCAGCCTTGACTGGAAGCACTGGCAGTACCAGCCTGGCTTCAAATTCCTCCAGTGCCCTGGGGCTTACTGCAGGCTCCAAAATCCTTGTGTTTGGACTGAGACTGCAGCAGCCTTCCTCCCCGACTCCTGTGCCTGCTGGTTTTGTTTTCTCAGAGTTAAATCCAGAGTCAGCCTGGGGTAGCATTCCTGGGCTCCCTGCTCTATTCCCATCTATTCTTGGCATCCTTCTTGCCTGGCAGGAGGAGCTGTGGTGATGTTTGCAGTTACCTGCACGTCTGTCCCCTCCAGTAACTTCAGTGGTGTTTCTCCACCTACATTTTACCAATGAAATTACAGCTCCTGCTCTGTCAGGGCACTATGAGGACAGTGTGGGTGATTTTATTGGAGTGGGGTAAGATTTTCATGAATATAATTTATGTTTCAGAGAAAGAACAAATTTTAAATTGATCTCATTCCCATGGACAGTAGAGTCTTCCCTCTCCAATCATTGTAAGCAACAGCCCTAGACATTGGTTCTGTTAGAAAAATCAGAGAATAAATTTGGGTTGGGCTGGAAGGGACCATTCCACCCTGTTGCCAAGGGCAGGGAACCTTCCACTAGACCAGGCTGCTCTAAACCCTCTCCAGCCTGACTTGTTATTCTAAAAGCTGGCAACAGCCAATTTTTCTGTCTCTGTAGACAGAAACATCCAAACAGAACTTTGGAAGTCTTATTCAGATACGTAATTGTAGTAGGCTTTCAAGATTGTTGTCAGACCATAATTTAGTCAGATTTGCTTTTAATGAATGTATCCTGGGGACGTGCTGATGGATCAGATCAGGTAAGGACAAGGTCTTTGTGTTGTCTTGTTTCCTGCTCGGCTACAAAGCCGTGACCTCTCACTCAGCAGCGGTGGAAGGTGACAGTCAAGTGTCATTTGCCTTGCTGAACGTTTGGCTCGTTTTAGTGCTCATTGTGTTTTGACCTGGCAAAGCTGCCTTGGAAGAAGGAAAGGTGTTTGTCAAAATCCTCTTCTGCAGACTCTTCTCGCCAAGAAAAGGATGGAAATACTGTGTTATATATGTATGTATATACTTCTGGAAGTCTCCTGCAACTTCCTTTGTGCCCATTAGTTGGCCGGGGTTGGCCTTACCACAAAGGGAGCAGGTTTTTCAAAATTCTTGTCAGATTTCTATCACCTGATAGAAATAAATGATGTGAAAAATAAGAGGAAGGAATGTGAGAGAAAGGGAGTTGCTGGAATTAAAGAGATTATTTGGGTGATTGTGATGCAACATGCTGATGGAGCTTAGGATTTTTCTTTTTTTTTATTTTCTCTCATGAAATTTTGTCCCATTTGTTGCTAAGAGACAATAACTGCTGACACTTAAGAGAACAAAAGATGTGGCTGGGAGGAGGAGGGAGAAGGGTGCAGCTGGCTACTCTCTTAGTGAGGGGTTTTCTCTTTGGAAGGGCAGAGAATTTGGCTGGGGGCTCGCTCTGGGGATCGGGTTAGGGTTCTCCATTCCAAGGGAGGTTCCCTCCTTCCTTGGCAAACACCTGTCTGTCAAACTAAGACACCTGCCTAATATTGCAAAATAAAAACAGGCTTTAACAAACACCTAGTGTTTAAGGGAGTGTTTGGTGTTCATTTTTGATACTAAAAAAGCCTTCTGCATCAATAAGTGTGTAATACATTTCCATCAAACTTGTCTGGAATAAAAGGTCAGTTTAAGATCTAAAAATAAATACAAACAATTCTATTTACCAGCCAAGGCCTTTGATGGATGGCCTTTGACATCCAGTGTTGGATGTTCAGAGTTGGAGTGCAGCCCCATATTCATTTTTTTTTGAGTTAAAGTGACAGAAACCGTAAAGGAAGAAACAATTTCATCTCTGCTTTCCATCAGTGGGGAACTTACTGCTTCTGTCCTGGTGTCCTTGATTTGTTAAAGAGCCCAGGAATATTTTCAGGGATCAAAGTGTAATCCTGCTTCCAGGAGATATTCCACATGCCCAGGCTTGTATTTATTACTGGCTTTATATATATATATATGTAATTATTTATATATATGTTCAGTAATGAGTGCCCTCTCATTTCCCCCATTCTTTTTTCTTTGGCCCTTAATAGGGAACTCAGGAAAATTCATCCCCAATGTGCATGGGAGGGTTTTAACTCCAGAACATGAAATGCATTGAGCCAGCTCTTACAATAGTAGTGAAGTTACATTCATTAGCTGCTCTGGTTCAGAAAGGTTTGGGATTAAAAATAACTTCCTGACCATCCACTTGAAGGACTATTAAAGAATATCATCAGGAAAAGCAGTGGGGAGGGAGCAGTATTACCTTGATTCACAGAAATGCTCAGGTTGGAAAAGACCCTTAAAATTATTAAGTGCAACCACCGTGTTCACCACTGACCCTGTCCCCAGGTGCCACACCCACGTGTTTTGGGAACACTTCTGGTGATGGGGACTGCACCCCTGCCCTGGGCAGTTGCTGGACAACCCTTTCCATGAAGAAATTTTCCCTAATATCCAATCTGAACCTCCCCTGGCCCAGCCTGAGGCCGTTCCCTCTCCTCCTGTCCCTGTTCC